>JAZHYW010011063.1:0-145630 GCA_037355805.1 Ixodes ricinus | reverse complement strand
CCAGCAAAGCACTTACTACTGCGGAAGATTGGGGAGGTTTCTAGAAAGTACGCAGCAAATATTGTCGGAAGAGGTATGATTCGGAGCAAAGCTGCCGCTAGAACGATCACGGCACGTCGCGGAAGCCAAAGCTCGGCGAGGGTGGCCATGGGGATGTCGGTACCGATAAGACTCTCATCATGTATCTCTTCTCTTTCTTTAATTCGTGTGAAACGTTCTGATTATCGTTTCTTTGCTCTAAAAACAAACAAAAAATAAGTTCATTTTATTTTGTTTTTAACGTTTATAATTAATGAAGACGTGTGCACATAATTCACTTGCATCGCTATTTAAAAAAAAAGATTATGTTACATCAGTTTTGATTTCGTTTCGATTTCAACTGTGTCCCTTGACGGGCATCTCAACTGGGGTTGTTAGGCCTATCTTCCGTGTAACACCGGACAACCAGTTGAGGGATATCAACGATTGTTGGCTTAATGACAGTTAAGAGCGTTAGTGTAACTCGAGGGTATAAGTCCAGTGCCTCTTCGTATGTTAGTTATTGAGCAATGCATTTTTTTAATTTAAGCAATCGAAATTGTAATGAAATAAGCGACATTTCGTGTTTTGTTTTTGCCCCATAATCCAGTTATCTAATAAAATAAATTTTTTATGCTGGAAACCCTACTGAAAAAAATATATGAATTTATTTCTGATATGTATATTGGACACCTTTTTCATATCAGAACTTATTATTTCATATCAGTTTCAGCTAGGCTAGGTGGCGCTAGGTACCGCCCAATTCATGTGCTACAAAAAATATTTTTATTTGCTCACGCCACCATGAATATACATTACGCACACCACTAGCATCAGCTGAACATATACATTGAGCGATCCACATACATGGCACTCATTTTGTTGCTGCATCTTGGGGCTGGATAAGCCGGGATAAGCTCCGGCTCATCAGGCTTCATGATGCAGCAACAAAAGACTCCCCACCCCGGTCAAGGTCAAGATAAAAGTGGGAGAGGGGAAAATGGAAAGGGTGGTGAGAAGGATTTTGTCTATCTTTGGGAAAATGATTTTGTATGTCGGCCTTTAACATAACAAAGACATAAACAAAAATAGACGTTTCACCACCCATGCAGGCAACATGTTCAGTTTGAACTGACCCGAATGAGACGAGCATGCCCGCCAGCTAAAGCTTTTGTGATCTCTTACAAAGAGAGAACACATGGCGCCATCTATAGAGTAGCCGTGGAACACCCGCAATATTCCGTATATTTCCCTTTTTTCTTTTTTTCGTGCACTATTATTTTAGTATTGGCTCGAAAAACTTTTTTACAATGTCATAAACGACCGTTTCTCATTAGATGGTATACTAACATTTGATCTCGCAAATACTGCGAAACCACTCTAGTAAAATGCGGTTCCGGGGCCCCTCTCAGATGGCGCCAGCGTGTTGTCTCGTCGTAAAAGGTCACAACAACTCGATCGTAAGCAAAAACACTTGCGACAGTCTACGACCGATTGCGGCACGGCCGGCTTCTATAGCCGCTTACGAACGCTGCGGTAGCGGCCCGTTGTAGATAATCATTAGCGGCTTAATCGTGTCAGAGTCGGTCGTAGTCGGTCGCAAACATAAGAACCAACCTTTAAGAGGGGATAGGAAGGGGAAACTGCTTACGTAGGCGTAGTACAGATTTGTCACTTTCGACTTGTCGGGCTGTCCGTCGACGGGATTCGTTCCAGCGAAGACAGCGCAGTCCCAAGAGCGGCAGGGCCTCTGCGATGCGTTTGAAATGTGCCTGATCAGCGAGACATGTAGGACCGAGATGCTATACGCCAACGCACTGCCGATAACAGCGCCACCGCAGCAACGTGACGTCAGAGAACTGAGCCAATCTAGTGCCGCGTGAGTGTCACGTGACCTTCGGTAGGTGCGCAGCGATGCGCGAGGTGCGTAGTAACGTGACAGGTTGTATACGTTGCTGGACTGCCTCGTGGCGTCCGCACACCTTTTCCACAAGGGTGCAGCCATCTTGAATGTCGTCACTTCCGGTATGAGGTAAAACATCGTTTTGATCTCTTCACGCCGCTGGAGGGTGTTTGCAAAACAGTGCGTGGTTGTCACACATTCTTGTTTTGCGTCACCTTTAGTTTCTCGCATATTCCAGGTTGAAATGTTTTATTATTTTTTCGTCCCGCATACCAGATACGTAACCCACGTGACTGAGAACGACAGGAAACAAAAAAAGTAATAAAAAAAGCACCGGATTTTTTTTTTTTTGTGCAACATTGTGTGAATATTTTTGCCTGTTCAAATTTCAGTCACCTTGAACCTACTCTCCGCCTGATGTAGAACACTAGTCGGAACGTTTCTTCTATGCTCAAAACAGTCTTTAAAGGAGCTGTCCAACAGTTTCAGTGTTTTGCTTAAATAATTTGGTAGTTGGTGTCTCGACCTTTCTGAAGTAAAGAACAAAAAACCGCTCTTGCCTGCATCTCCTAGTTTTTATTTTAAAAATTGACAAAGATTGAGGTTTTCGGCACCTCTCAACTCCTTCACCATCTTCCGAGTCACGTGCGCTGTGACGTCAATGGAGGACGCGCGGGGGTCCCCCCCCCCCCCCCGGTGAAGCTCTCTCTTCTCTAGAGCCCTCAGTGAGCAGCGAGAACTCGATCAGCCGCTCGCGACCCACGTAACCATGTGCTTGCGCAGCCGGCGCAGCGCGATCAACTTGGCGAGAGGAGGAAAGTCTCGTCCGGGTCCGGCCATCCCCGTCCCACTCCCACTTCCGGCGACTGTTCGCGGTAGCAGATAGAACTGACGGTTTTGTGGACCTAGGATAGATGGCGCCACTAGAAACTCCGTATAATAAAAGTTTTGTCGATGATACCAGGTTTTTGACGCATTTATATTTATGTTGGAACGACAGGATTTATAGCAATGTGTCCTTTTATCGAGTAGGTATTTGCACAACTTCGTATCTTTTTACAAGTCCCCCATTGACGTCACGCCGCGTGATTCTCATGGCCGCCGCTCGCGGCTGCAGGTCGAGGAATATTCCAATTTTCGCCTCGCGATTACGCGGGGGAATTGCAACATTTCGAAGGAAGGAGATGTGTTTTCTGTCCTTTGTAACAAGATAAACAATGTCAAAACAAGATAAACAATGTCAAATTCTTTCAACGTTGGAATCGTTGCACAGCTCCTTTAAACTCGGCGATTTTCACGTCCCTTAGTGCTTCTGCCGTTTTTTGCCTCAACTCTTTCACACCGGCAAACCGTTTTTTCAGAACCTTTTTTTTAAATCCGGGAAAACAAAACAAAAAAAAAGTCACACAAGGCGAGGTCGGGTGAATGTGCCGTTTTTGATCAAAAACTGCTGATCACTGAGCGCGATTCGGGCAGGCGCTTTGTCACGGTGGACGAACCAATCTTCTGTTTGCCACAACTCGGGACGTTTCTTCCACAAATCATAAAGCTAACTTATCAAAATTCTAGATAAAAAGCCTCGGTTACCCGCTCGACCCGGAGGAACACAGGGTGTACAATCTTCCACGTCAAAGAAACAGACGCTCATCACTTTGATGTCGGACTTCACTAGCTGTGCTTTCTTGGCCCGTTGGAAACTGACAGATTTTTATTGACTGGATTGCTGTTGTGTTTCGGGGTCGCATCCGCGGCATTAAGATGCATCTCTGGTTATAACATTGGAGAAAAATCAGGGACATCCTCCAACTGCTCCTTCAACGCATGGCACGCAGCCAAGCGATTTGCTTTTTCGCTCGTGGGTGAGCAAGCGAGGCACGAATTTGGCTGACACTCGTTTAGTGTGCAAATCATCCAATCGAATCCGATGGCAAGAAATCCACAACACTCCAGTCAACTTTACACGGTCATCGATGGTCCGACGGCGGTTATCGAAGATGGCCTGACGAACTGTTGCTCGGGACCAGAAAGCATGAGATAACGGCCGTTAATAGTCCACGCTTTGTGTATGATCTGTCGTCGACGTGTCGATCGAAACCGAAACCATGCTACTGTCCTCCCTGGCCAACTAGTTCCCAGAGTGCAACGCGCGCCGTGTTGCATGCAGGGATTTATGGAAGTAGTCTATTCGACTGGTTGAAGGGTGCCCGGAGCGACGTTGATTCTCATTCGACATTTTGCCTCGCTTAAAACGGGAAAACATTTCTTAAACTTGTGTTTTACACAGAGTAGCTTCAATTGTAAGCCGTCTGTGGCATAGCAAAGGTTTCCACCACCTTTTTCTTTATCAGCAAAAAAAATTTCACTGCCACATGTTTTCCCTACAAATCAACCCTCACGACTTAAGCAAACGCGCTGAAAGAGTTACAAAAAACAATCCACTACATGCTGAACACAGCTTCTTAAATGAACGGTGACTGCTACACTGATGTAGCGTGCCCCCCATGAAGCGCACCTAGCGGGGAAATCTTGCAGTACATTGAGCCCGCCCTCTATAAAATGATTCCTGTTACTTCCGGATAAACCCTTGTATAATAAAAAAAGTTATCCCACCCAAAATAAATTTAAAAAAATGACTTGGGGTGGTACTGCAATATTGGTACTAATGCGCGGAGCAAGTCGTCCAGCTGCTTCTTGAACAAGGGTTGCGGTGACATCAAAACGACGCCGAGCTCTGATTAGCTTTGATCGGAAGGATAGTGGGTAGAGACCACAATGGCAGGTGCCTTGAGGTCTACTCACTATTGTTTTGCAATCAGCCAATAAGAGCTTGGCATTCCGACATCATCACAACCCTTGAAGCAGGCGAACTCGCTCTCCGCATACCTTTCGCTAATATCACGATAATCTGTAAACTGTCAGACAAACTTGCTCGAAATATGGTTGAGACAAATGCATGGAAAAACCGGCTGACCCGTCGTATACAATGCGTCAGAAATATGGTAGGTAAGATCATGATCATGATCATGATCCCACCTACCATATTTCTGACGAGATCATGATCATGATCAGTTTCTCCGCGGTGCGCGCGGTTTCCGCGCGTCGTACGATTTCGTCACCTCTCGAACCTCAGTGGTAGGTTCGTGACCACAAACGATGACGTCATGCGTAGGCCTTGTCTTCTATGTGGTATTGGCACAACTACGCGCAGCAGATTCCTGCTTATTTTGGGAAGACGTACCATGCCGGTCTTCTGGAAGACGCTTGCCTTGTCCGCTCCCCACAACACGTACTCAGCCGAGGGGAAGACCAGTTCCTCTTTCTCCATAATGGTACGGGAACAGGTGTAGGTGTCGGGAAAGACAATGTACTTGTTGCCTGAAACAGTTTAGAATCATTGAACGCTTCGTAAATTCTAGGCAGTTAAGAAAGAGAGCGATCGCATTTCTCAAATCGGTTGGAGAAACTCGTCAAGCTCCCGAACAGCACCACATAATTTGCCGTACTACTACACCACCTGTATCGACTTTTTGTTTTTTTTAGTAGTTCTCAATTTCTGTAATTTGTGCAGCCTTACCAGTCGTATAGTCGTAGACCGTCCGCTCCCGCAGCTGGTCGGCGCTCAGGGAGTATTTCTCACGAGCCACGAGAAGGCTGTTGTAGTCGTACCACGCCTGGGACCGAGAACCGAGCAGTTGGTCAAACTTCCTCCAAATATTCTATAGACGGTGACAGGCTGAAAATGCCGCACAAGCTCCGCCTCCAGAACGCACTCGTTGCTTTCCGTCGGGCTGTAGCTACGCGTTCGGCAAAGTGTTATCAAAGACAGAAAGTTCCCGGTGAAGGTGGAGCCTCTACTGCGTTCTTAGCACTGTCACCGACTCTAGTTTTCTTAGCAATTCCTTCCATGGTGATGTCAATTAAAGACGCTACATAACCTGCATGTGTTTTATTGATCTTTTTTTTATTTCAAGAATATTGCGTAGACATCTTATGTGCAATGCACTAGACAGCGTCGTGATCAAAGCGACACAACATTTAAAGACTGAGAAATTCAAACGAACTGAAGACGCAACACATTTGAACCGCGTTGATTTAAATAATTTACCCAGCTATTAATGAATGTCAGAAAGTCGCTTTCGCGAGGCACGTCATTGTAATGCACCACGAAAGAGCGGACGGATCGTACAGAATGTCCCCCTAAAAAAATGTACCGGGGTTTTCTTTTTCACTGCAAAAATAAACCACGTGCCGCCGAGCGCTCATTCTCCGTCCGAATGCAACGCTAGCGATCCGAACAAGGTGCCAAAGTTTCACAACTAACCGTTGTCTCCTTCAAATGTTCTAGGCGTTTTGTCTTTTTTTATTAATGCGAAAATGGCCGCCAACGGAGCTCTTAAATACGTGCAGCTGAATGTCCCACCAGTTACCAAAAAAAGCACGGGCACAAAACGGGCCCCATTTTTTCTCATCGAAATTTTCAGAAAATCACTTTATGACGTTTGAAAGAGATAGTATCTGGAACTTTGGCATCTGATTAGGACCGCTAGCGCTACATTTTAGCGCAGAATGTGCGCGACGCGTAGTTTATCTCCGAGGGTTTGCTGTTTCTTGTATAGTGTAATTGATTTTTTTAACACCCTATAGTTTTTTTTTCTTTTTCTTTTTTTTTTTTTTTTAAAATGCAGAATCTGGAGGTTGAGTTAGAATAAATGTATTTTGTCTCTAATTTTAGCTAATTCCGTGTATTTTGCGCTAAATATGAAGCCTTAAAGACTAAGACTTATGCGGAGCCGATCAACAGTTCATTTGTAGCAAGGCCGGTCTGCCGAGGTGTTTATACGTCACCAACAGAAGGCCGGCTCGTGTTCTCACTGATTGAACACGAGCTCCAGCCGAACGGGTGACGCGGCACCCGTCTTCAATTTGTACCCGGCGCTGGCCTTCTGTTGGTGACGTAAACATCTCAGCACACCGGCCTCCGCTATATAGGAGCTCTTGAGCCAATGTGAAGCTCTCTCCTCCTTCCTCGGCCCTTTTTTTTTTTTTTTCCACCTGAACTTTATTTGGGGAGGAAAACCGCCTAGAATACAGTCCTTTCTTTGCAGAAAACTGACGATATATATATATGCCGGTATCGGTCTATCCAAAAGAAAAGCAAAGAGCCTATTTATGCAGCCTTTAATTTGCCTTTTTCAAAACCCCATCAAGCAACTGTGCTGTATGCATGTTTAGACAACCGCGATGGGGGATCCGCAGCTTCGTGCGCGTGCAGCGAAAACTCCCGCTGCAGAACCCTGGGGTCCTGGGTTCGATCCCCCCACCCCCTTTTCCCGTTTCGACCTGGACGAGCATCGTACCGGCGTCCGGTCGCGTATCCCTACTGCGTGGTGCACGTGTTAAAGACCCCGGGCTAGCGGTTGCACAGCATTGACTAAAATTTTTCATCTATACATCTGAGACACCAGACGGCCCATTCGGGCTGACTCACTTCCAGCTGTCTAAGCATACACACAATGAACAGAAATATTATTCTTACAACAACCGGAAGTTAGTCTTCCCTCAACGGGCGGCGGCTTGTTTCTCAGCCGTAGATTAGAAATTTAGCCAGTGCAGCAGAGCAGCTAGTCTTGAGTCTCCAACGTGCACCACGCAGATATATAACGACACACGACCGCACGGATGCTCATCCAGATCGAAACGGGCAGGGGTGGCGATCGAACCGAGGATCCCTCGGTTCTGCAGCGCGAGCTTTTGCTTCAGCGCACTCCGAGCTGCACCGACCCCCCTAAAAGTCCATCAAGCAGCATTGGCGATCACCATTTCTTAGGCTAGGTGGCGCAAGCTACCGCCTGTTACAAAGGGTATAGCCATTAACATCCATCCATCCATCCATTGGGGACGAAGCGTGCTTTTGGATTCGGATGCTCGCCGAACACTAACGCAGCCCTTGTGTCTAATACCGAATCCGAGCACTTGACCAAGTAATGGCGGACTTGAACCTTCGAAAGGATTTTAGCCTATACGCCAACAGGTTGCTTCGTAGTTGCCAGCGCGGCTGAAAATATATATAGCGATCGACTTTGCGAAATAAGCTGGACCGAAGATGCACGATTCTATAGGACCAACTCACCCGTGTCCTGTCGACGTCTTGATAGCCGTCAGTCCAGGTTTCGGCGGAGAAACTGAACAAGGCTGGCAACTTGGGTAGCGGAGTCCGGCTTACCCCTTCGCAGAAGAAGCCTACAGGTTCCTGTTGCATCAAAACAGACGACTCGATAAATCTTAAGAGTACGAAAATCAACTTACTGGGGAATTTACAAAATTCGGACCCATGATTGAGCAGTAGACATAGACAGTCACAGCGACAGCTGCGGTACCTTTTTGAACCCTAATGTACGTCCCTGTGCGTCTTGCACTTGCGTATCTTGCATCGTTACGTGGAGGAACCGTCGCCAATGACTTATCAGAGAGTGACACGCTCGTTTGTTTTATTCGCGCAGAAGCCCTCTAACGAACGCGGAGTGAGATTCAAAAAAAAAAAGGAGGGGGGGGGGGGGCTCGGTGTCGTAATGCGATGTTAGACAGCCTCAAGTAAGGGAGTGTTCAACTCAAACCATGGTGAGCGTCTGCAATGTATTGGCGGCGTTAGAGATGGCGGATGATACACTTTTTCGCGTTTAAAAAATACTTATGCTATCGGAACGTAAATGGTGTCTAAACAAAAGTGTTCTTTATTCTTCGCGTAAAATATTCAAGCAACTCCAGGACTGCTCATAACCGGAGTTACGTTGAAAAATCACCCGTAGCCCCAAAAGACCTACAACAAGATTTTGCAGTTAACTCATAAACACGTAACCCCGGGTGAACAGTTGAACACACTCTTACTTGAGGCTCTCTATGCGATGTCACCGTTACTGCTGCCATCAAGTAGGCGCTGCGTGAGACTCATGCGCGGCATGTCCTGAAGACATGCGGTTTAGCATTACTATTAGGTGACGGGAAAGGGGGACACCAGGAGATATTATTTATCTCCTTGTGCCCACCTTTCCCGTCACCCCAGAAATAAACAAACAAAACCGCGGTTTATTAGACTGTGCGTTAGTGCAGCTGCTGTGGCTCATCGTGCAATGAAGAATGAAGAAAGCAGCTGGCGTTTTTTCAGAGGAACGAGACAATTTTAAGCAAGTCACTCTAAAAAGTGCTAAAAATGTTGAGGTTTTTGTTGGTTTTTTGAAGTGAGAACGCATTGTTTGGTGTTCCACTTGTTGCATAATCCATGCAATAAAACAAAAAAGAAGTTGGCGCGGCTTTGTGGTAGCGCACTCATCTCACAATCAGCGGACCTGGTATGGAATCCTAAAAAAACCGCGGCAGGTTTGGGGGAATTTTCTTTTTCGTGTATTTGGTGATATATACGACGAACACCCTAGACTAACAGCATTTTCAGCAAGCTACACGCGCTTCAAGGTATAAGAACCAGTAACAGCCATTACTGCAAAACATTAGCAGCTTTTTTTCAATCTCTGTCGTCCACACTCGCCTCGAAAATGCTGTAGTCCAAGTACTCCGTGTAGTCCGAGAACAGGTAGTTGATCTCCTTGCCCTCGCAGTCGATCCTGGAGTCCATCGGCACCGGTGGGCAGGCGCCGTGGTTCTCGTTCTTGCGGTCGCACAGTGGAGTCACAGTGCCGTTTTCTGCCCGATGCACGCAGAACCAGGCGCCGAGTCACGCCGGTGCACACACATCGTTCGTCGGAGAGCAATTAAGTTCGCAGTTAAGTCGCGCTGGGCGCATACCGTCAGTCGGAACACCAGCCATTCGTCTTCCGTTAACCGGCTCGGCCAATAGAGAGTTTTAGTAGATCGTTCCGCTACCTCCGATAACAATACCCGATACTCTGTGGACGCCTTTGCGCACGCATCAAATCGTTATCGAGTATCGTTATGGGCGGCATCGGAACGGTCCACTAAAACTCTAATGAGAAGGTCGATTGGTATCGCATGCTTCGAGGGAGACGCAGCCTCAGTGGCGAAAAGGGGTGGAACACCTTTTTGCTACAAAGGCTACATGGCCGTCGGAGGGAGATACCCATCGAACTTCGCTGCTTAAAGGAGACCAACGATTGGTTGTTCGATTGCATCAGGAAGAAGTCTCAGGGACTGAGAGTCAATGGTCTGTTGCAACATAAGAACTGCACTGTAAACAAAAAGTAGGCGAGTTCGCTTTCCTGCAGAACACGGAGACTGTCAATAACGGTGAACAATAGTACGTATTGCTTTAAATTGTTTTATTGTGAATAAAAAATAACAATCTAGACTTTTCTCATCCTCACCTAGACTAAAAAAAACTGGAAAAAAATCATTTACCCCATAAAAGGGCCTTGTGATTCAAATAGCTAAGAACATGTTTTATCACACAAATTATCGCGCTCCCTCTCTCACACACACGCAGGTATGACACGGCATTTTATTCGTTATTTTGTCCTGCGCATAAAACAAAACGCGTTTATTACGAATGTTTGATATAGAGACATGAACCGGGCGATTACAGCCATTCAACAGCCGTTTTGCACGTGTCTGCGAGGTAGGCGAGTTTGGACAGCAACGGTATTAAATTGGCCTAAGAAAACTTGGCCCCGATGAAAAGGCACTGGCAAGACAAGAAGTATGCGCAACGTCAGTCCAGTTTACAGCATCTCCGTACTCTGGGGACTCACCGCTCCAAATGCTGACCAAGCCGCAGTGGTTGACCTGGTTGTCAATTGTTACCGTCACCTCCGTCTTCCATTCGTTCGCTTGAACAGGGGATTCTGTCATCGACCTCTGGAAGATGCATCCACAGTCTTAGCGGAAAGTCTTTCCTGCACAAGGGACTATCAGTGAGTGCACATCTGACTTTAGTGCACATGTGGTCCAGTGACTGCTAATGTGAGACGAAGCGCTGGTGAATGCTCAGGCGAAAAGCGCTGGTGAAAAGCGCGAAGCGCGCGCTCCCAAGCCCGAGCTTGGGAGAGCGAGTATCGGGCGGCTGTGACTGCGTCGGCGACCTGCCTCTGTCCCTTCTTCGGCGACACCCAATCGTAGTTTTGAGGCGATGGCCGGAATACGTAACATAGCCGGCAACCCGCGAGGAGTCGGTGCGCTGGCGATTCCAGCGGCGGGTTGGTTCGGAGGCCAATTTTGGGCGGGCAATAAGACAGAACAGATTGTTTTCATTCTAGAATGCGCAGCCAACATCGCCGCCTGCTGCGATTGGTCAGCGGTGTGGCGCTGACCGACCACTGCAGGCGGCGCTGTCCCGGTCCCGATTGGTCCCGCCGTGTAGATTAGGGCCCCCGGTGCCGTCTTTTTGTGTAAAAGGTCACGTTCATTTTTGCGAGGCCCATTACCTTGTCGCCCACAAAGCGGATGAGAGAATTGGGTTCATCGAAGATCTTCTTGCCGTCCGAACTCTTGAAGGCCACCGGGAAGAAGGGATCCACTTTCTCCGACTCCGGGATCCCCTTGATTGTCTTGCAGGTTCTGGCTTTTCCTGCAAACAACCGACGGAGAAGGTGAAACAAAGACTAGAAGACCCAGGCACCTTGGAGCCTGAGACAGAACAAGGTTTATACCGGCTGTTTTAGCAAAGTCTTAAAATAATTGCGATCAAAAGGGTGGTTGAGAAAATAAAATATTTTTCGGGAACAAACTGCGGGCCACCGCAAACATCAGAGATTGCAACAAAAGAAAATAGCTAAATAATTAACTAAAATTTACTAAGTTTAAGCACGTGCAGCAAGCACAAAGCTGGCAATGTGAAAACGCGGGTAATATTCTCATCAGCCGAGTTTTTGCATCGCCAGCCCCGCGACAGACTAGAACGCACCCATAAGAATGCAAAAACAAAATTTACTGTGCCTGTCCGTATACTCACCGCTGGTCATGATCATGAGGTCATTGTCGAAGTCGTACGTCTTGGTGTCCGTGTATCCTGATGTCGTCTTGGAAACGTACAGGCGATTTCCCTGGCCAGCGCCGAACCTGGTGTAGGCAATCGTGCAGGAGTATATATTCTTGTCGAACCACGCGCTGAGCATCACGTTCATCTTGAAGTCGCTGGGCAGCTCCGGCGGGTCTGACGCGCCTGCAAAGAACGAACGAAGAAGAGACCGAATTATCGGCCGCAGCAACGAATGGCTGGGCGTTCTGGACGGCCGTCACGTTAAAAAACACCGAAGTGTCCCTATCACCAGTCACCGGCCACGGTATGATTTCCCCACCATACCGTGACTGGTGTGTCGCTTCGTACAACCTGACCTCTGGAGGAGGCACAACCGCGGTTTGGAACGTCGAGACAATACGATTTTCGTGCTGAGCAGCACTCACCATTCGCAACTTTCAATGGCTGTCATCTGGATGGTCGTCATCGAACAGCTGAACGAGGTTCGATCTGTGGCGCATAATTCTAACTTTGTAAAGTACGAGCGATATGAAAGTCTTAAGTCATACTTCCGCGTCAGGAACGTCTAAGCGAGCATCTTTTTTTTTAATCCGATGATCCTGCAGGAGCTAGCGCGATTCTAACACCACGGAACCACCATCTCTAAAAAGTTGCAAATTTCGAGGGACTGCTGTAAGACGAGCGCAGCTGTAGTAGCCTCAAATACGGTGTTTGCTTTTCCAGTAGAGAGTTTTTAGTCTATTCGACCGGTTTTTACCTGTCCTTATATTGTGAAAAACTTGCGGAGAAAAAGCAGATGAGAATCGATTTGTAAGAAAAGCAAGAATAAAAATGTAAGTGAAGAAGGCGGAAATCTGTGCCGAAATATGGACCGTTAGAAGTCATTTTATTCTGCACATTGCCCTAAACTTACGAACGTTGCATTTAACTGCGCAGTCGCATTTCAAACAATTCTTCGATCCTAAGTTGTCTTTTATATATATATATAAGGTTACCGTAAAGGCTGGTTCACACAGCACCGTTATCTTACGTTTTCTGACGTTACGTACAAAGGTCGGTTCATACAGGGGCGTCTGCTTAGGATTTCTTACGTTACATGAGGAGTTACCGGGACATCCTTGTTTCGTATGTCGCGTGCAAAGCTGCTCCTTGAACCGATTGCCACTCTGCGTTCAAAGCACGGATGACTCGCGGCGTAAGAGGTCGTAAGCGGTCGTAGCGGAACGTAACGTAGAAAAATGCCCAACGTAGCACAGCGTAAGAAAACTTTACTTTACGTTTCCGTAACGTACGCTTTCGTTTTCGTAACGTAACGCTTTCGTAACGCAACGTAAGAAAAAGGGACTATGTGACCCAGCTGCCTTCATTCTCGAAAACTCGCAGTGGGACATCAGGAACAATTAATGGCAGGAAAGAGGGAAGAAAATGAGGAAGGGGGAATTAGGGTGAATATAGTTAAGTCCTAGTCCCGTACAATATTTTTGGGACACAGTGTACAATCGGTACTAAGAAATATTAGCGCGAAAGAGCGATTCTCGGTCCGGCTAAATTGAGCGACACGTGGCGCTGCCGTCACGCCAACACAGCGGGATTTAGATTACCTGGCGGGTATCTAGGGTCACTAAATAGGCTATGCTTTAGAGTGTCGCCACTCAAGCCATCTTGGTGCTTAAAATCACGGTGGCCAGATATCTGAAGCTTTATCTGAAATCGCAGGAAACGCTTTTCCGTCCTCCACCCAAGTAGCACACTTCCTCGGCCCAGGCTTGGGCCAGATTTGCGCAAGCCAGAGCCAGTTATGCTGTTAGGGCAGACATGTTAAAACAGTTCGCGACAGAGCAAAACGACATCATGGTAAGGGGTGATGTCACGCTTCTTACTGCGTCACCTTTCTAACCTCGTACTAGATGATCCATTCCTGATACCAAACTCCGAGGAGGTTATACAGCATCTTCGGCAGGATACATCGACAGTCAGGTACGGATTTTCGCTCGATGTGGAAGACCTGTTTTATTCGATCCCACTTTCAAAATTATTTGCAGCTGTCAAAGAGTGTATTGAAGCAAAGGGAACTACGTCCTTTCAAAACGAATGTGGAATTTCGGAAGAATCATTTCTAGAACTTTTGCAATTCTACCTTTCTGCCACGGTCGTTGCGTTTGAGGGCAAGACTTACTTGCAAAAGAAAGGAATTTTTATAGGGTCGTGCGTGGCTCCAGTCCTCTGCGATATTTTTCTATCGCAGTGTGATCGGGCAATAGCCAATGCACTTCCCACCGGCCAAGTTTCCCATATTTTTAGGTACGTGGACGACTACCTGGTTCTCCTCACACAACGTCCGGCAGACAGTGAAGTGCGAATATTCGACACCATACAATCCACCTTCTTGGAAAAAGGACAAGGGCTCAAGTTCACACATGAGTTACCGGTGAATACCGTCCTTCAATTCTTGGATCTACGACTGTCGTTCTTTGAACATCATACTTGTTGTAAGTACGCCCCAAGATCCAAGAAAGGCCTCCTGCAATACGATTCGGCACATACAAATATTATTAAGAGAAGAATTGTGAAAAACTCCCTAAATGCGGCGCTAAAGAAATCCTGTGTACATTCAGCGGGGGACAGCTTTCATGATCAAGTGCAGCGTCTTCAGGATTCTGGCTACCCAAGTTCAATCTTGTATTACGTCGCCGAGTCCATTATCACCTCACGCGGACGACAGAAGATAAAAAGGGACACAAATATCCGACCGGCGGTGCTTCCATACATTCACCGCATTTCGCACAACCTTAAGAAGATTGCATCGAAGTTTCACGTCAAGGTCGTGTTATCTGCACCGGACAAACTAAAGAAGTTGTGTCCGAAAAATAACAACAAGCAGCAGCAACAGGGCGAGTGCGGAGTTCAACATCAACAAAAATACGTCGAATGCCAATGTGCAGTCGTATACGAAATACCGTTTACTTGTGGGAAAGTGTATGTGAGACAGACAGGAAGGTGTGTCAACGATCGTCTAAGAGAACATGCCCTGTCACTAAAGTCGTCGCCAGCAGGCCACTTTGCCATACATGCAAGGGACTGCCAGTGCTCCGCCTTGTTCAGAAAACAAAAATCCTGAAACGTTTCGGTGAACGACGAACTCGCGAGCTCTACGAGGCACATGTTATTCTGTGCATTGGGGATGCCTGCGTAAGCGCGACGTCCGTGGCCTTGTCATCAAAAGAACTTTATTTTTTAAGTCGCGATCTTTAATGATCCTTAGCCTCTGTAAATATTTTTGTCGTAAACTTCCTCTTTCTTTTTCTATCGGAGTTCCTATGCACGTCTTCCCAGGACCTAATCGTTTTCAAAAAGTCTTTTAAAGGGGCCATGAAACGAATTTTGGGCTGGGGTGAATGATTTTGAATTGGGACTTTACTAATCGCATATCGTTTAGTTCGCCAAAAGAAAGAGGGTAGAAAGTCAAAAGCCAGCTTTTCGCTACGAACATTTGAAAATATAGCGGACTATTTTGTACCTTCTTTCCTTCGAAAAGCTCTCCGCCTTTTCACTATGATACATCCGTGGTTCCCAAAGCGCGTCAGAGGTACCAACCTGACGTCAGCCGAGTCCAGCTCACGCATTGGACACGAGAACTGCGTCACTCGGACGTATGCGCTCGTCAACAATCAATCCGTCGACGAATATTTAGATTCGCGTTCGTGGCCAATGAGTGCCCTAACGGAACTTATCGTCACTGGGGAATGACAAGTTCTATGGTGTGCATAAAAACCACGGTGGAAGCTAGGAGTCACCGCACCGGTGCCGAAGAATGTCACGACGACGTGATTTCACAATTCGCATTTGAGTCGAGGATTAAAACTAAGGAAGAAGAAGTAGGAAAATCGTTTCATGACCCCTAAATTTAAGCGAGCAGCCTAAACGTTAGTATCCTTAGCAATTTCATTTTTAGGCAGTGTATGGGAGTACCCTAGCTATAGCATATATTTTGCAGGGTCTTCATTATGAATGTTTTAAAAGCATTCTTAGGTTGTTTTTCCCCTCTCTTTTTCATTAAACGTCAGTTGCTAGTCATCGCTCTATCCTGTCACCCTTGTCTATCCTTCCTTATTGTATTTTTGCTATTAATTCCACATAAAGAGCAAAACGATATCACCTGAGCTTCCTAACACCTCATCGAAAACTGAGGATGTCGCATATTTTGAATTGTGACGATCGGAAGGTGCGTCTGCTCTGCTCTAAGCACCAAGATGGCGGCGCCCACTAGCAGATAGGGGAACGGAGTGCCAACACTCTAAGCGTAGCTCATTTAGTGGCTCTAGCGGGTACTATACGCGTATTCGAATCACGGGGGAGGTCAGCATGCACGTACTTCAGCCATTCCCAAAGCGCACCCTCGGAACGCCGCTTCTCCGCCTTTCGCCGGCCATCCGTGATTGTTGACAGTCGTCGGATGTTTCTGTAAGACGCTGGACTGGCAAGAATCCTATCTTTTGTTTCCCTGTGAAGTGTAAGCATAGAAGAAGCTACAAGAGCGAGCTTCGGGTTTTGAGCGTCCCTGCCAAGCACGCGCGCTCGTGCACTGCAAGCACTGTTCAGGGCCACACGCTCGCGCTTGTAGCATCGGCTGAGTCTGGACTTAAGCTGAAACGAAGCAGAGATGACAATACCGATGTATAAAAAAACCATTTGGGAAAGACTATTGTCTGCTGAAGCACCACCGAGATGGAGAGGAGGGAACGTCTCCCCTCCACACTCGATCTCGTTGTATTCGAGATAACGCAGCGCCACTGGCGATTTCACCGTTCCGGATGTTGATCACTCGTGCTCATCTTCTTTTTTTTTCTCCCAACTGCAGATCTACTGAAGTAAATCTCGCTTTTTCTAATCCCAGTCAATATGAGCAGAATATATTGTTCACAACACTGACATTCATTATGAGCATCAACATGTTGCTTTTGGCGAGAAAGTTTTTAACGCGAAACGTTCTTTCGCCAGACGTTCGGCATTTCGTGAAGCCCAACAGTGAAGCCTGCATAAAAGCGTGGCCGCGAGGCTCGACACTGATTGGTTGTGAGTGAAAAGAAGAGGCGGTCGCACAAAACAAAACAAAAAAGCGTTTGCGACAGGCGGGAATTGAACCCAAACCATATAGATTATGAACCGAGTGTCTCTCCAGAGTGTCACGGCACTTTTTTTCTCTCTCTCTCTTCTCTCCAGGTCCTCAGAGTGCCACGACGCATCGCCGTGAGTTGAGGTGCTATTTGGTGAGAAAACCCTGCGGGACATCTGCTCCGCGTCCTGCAGATGGCAACTTGACACCCTGTCACACGTTATTTTTTAAACCCAGGTTAGCGCCGGCATCTCCATTCCAGGAATTGCTATCAAGTGTATCCATGCCACGCGTTAAGCCAGTCGCTAAACTAACCGATGGAGAGCGCCGAGAGCCTATAGACGCCACACGTTTCACGTGCAACACATTTGCCCAACAATTTTATATGCTTTTTTTAGCTACATCTTATTTCAGAGGCTCACCAATGCACCCTTTCTACAATCCCATCGAGCAACATTGGTGGTCGCCATTGCTGCTTAGGCTAGGTGGCTTAGGCTAGCGCCCCTTTCAAAGGGTATAGCCATTAATATATCCATCCATCCAATCCGTCGGAGAGGAAGCGTGTGATTGGATCCGAGTTCACGCCGAACGCGGCGCAGCCCTCATGTCCAATACGAGCTATAGGATCTCGCGCCCGAACAATGGCGAACTCGGATAATTGTCTCCTGACGGAACGCCGGCACTTTGAAAAGGGTCTTTTGATACCGTGTGAGAACATCCGCAACAAGTGCCGATGAGGTGTTGTAACGTGGTAAACATGCGACGGTTAAAGGTGATAGAGCCAATATAAGTTAAAGCCTTTGATTAGCATTGTCTCTTGTCGAAAAAGCCACTGAGCTCACACATTCCGTATCAGTGTTGTCGGCAACGCGTTGCAAGAAATGGCGCTACCGGTAGCGCGCTTTACTTCTATTAACTTAGTAACGTACTCATTACATTTTGAGAACAGTAATGCATAACGTACTTCCGTTACTTATTTCGAACAACGGCTAACGTAGTTACGTTACTGGTTACATTTTGTTTTTTCCCAAAACTTTAAAACATGGCGCATCAATTTTTTTTTTCGTGTTTTGAAGCACCAAGTTGTGAATTCTTTTTTTTCTTTTAATTTCGCATACTTTCACATTTGGAACCGTAAAGACGGGGTAACACAGCTCATACATTGTACAAAAAAGACAGAAAACGAGTCATCGCAATATCCCTCGTTCGGATGCCGCGTGCCAAGTTTCCTCCTTTGAGCACATTGCTATGCGCATGTATTCGAAGCATGGATCTCGCGGTGGCTTGTGTTCGAATCTGTATGCAGACCAGTGGGGATGAGGGGGGCGGCCGCCCCCCCCCAAACAAAGTCGACCCCCCTCCCTCCCCCTTCTCGCAGGGCAATTCGACATGGGTGGACCCCCCTTGCACAAGAAAGAATGGGAGAATAGTATCCTTCAAAATTTTCCGCCCCCCCCCCCCCCCCAAACGGAGTTCTGGATCCGCCCCTGATGCAGACTGTCTTTTGCATGATGTATAAACAGCGTGATCCCGGCTTTAAAAAAAAAGGCAATTATTTTAAGTTTCTGCATGAACATAATGTTATAATGTTTCTTATTACATTGCGCTTATGCGAAGCTGTAACGTCAAAGCAACAAAACGTTTTAATTCACGAATAAAAAGTAACGCAAAAGTAACCTGCATTTCTTCTTGTCGGTAACGGTAACGCCTTCCTTTTATTTGCAAGTAACAAGTAACGTATTTTGTTACTTTATTTTGGTAACTCCTAAAACACTGCCACTGCTTCTACTTATGGGGCCTCCACACGCCGTACATTGTATTGCCGTAATGCGTCGAAAAGACGACGGCGGGGTGGGGGGTATTGCATATCTCATATTTTCGGAATGGTCTAAGCAGGTCGTGTGCTGACCGCGCCTCGAATTGGACTTTTCTTCATTTTGTTTGCAGAAAATGAAAGTAATTTTGTTGCGTGCATGTTCAGTAGTTTGCTGGTGCCTCTATACTGTAGATGAGAAATTTCGTCAGTAATGTACCATTGCTAGCCTGGATCCTTTAACGTGCATCACGCAGTAGGGATACACGACCGCACGCCGTTAGGAAACGGGATGGGGTGGGGATTGAACCCAAGGTTCCTTGAGAGCATTACAGAGAAATGGCAAAAGAAAAAGAAGAAAAAAAAAGATGTACATATATATTCTTCTTTTGTTCACCTCAGGGCACACTTTCGACATTACCTCTGTAATGATGTGCTCTGATCTGCATCCTAAAAAATAAAAAGTACCATCTTACACCCTTTTGTCCTATATAATGCACCCCAAAACTTCAGTTCGACGTACAGTTCACTGACTTCAAACAGACGGCCCCAACTTTTACGAGAGGCTTCGTAACAGTGCGATATAACTAATAAAAGAGCTAAAATACGTATCAGACTACAAAAAAACAAAAAAACAGTGAGCTTGTGCAGTAAGGCCAAGGAAACCCCCATTATTATTTTTTTTGTAGTCAATAGCACGTCATTAGATATCTTAATAAGTTGTACCACTCGGCTATCAAGACGTTCGTGAAAGTTGGTACCGTCGGTTCGAAGTCAGAGCGCTGTACGTCGAACTGAAGTTTTGGGGTGTCTTATATGCACAAGGGGTGTAAAAATATGCAATTTTTTTCTGAGTGTAACCAACCAATGGGTCTCAGGTAGAGTGTACTAAAGCTGGAACTTAAGGAAAAGCGAACCGAACGGAGGATCCTGTGGAGAACGAGACAAACTTACATGATCCAAAATGTAGAACGCCCGCAAGCAGCAGCAACACCTGTCGCCTCATTTCGAGCTTCGTTCCGAGTCTCGTGAACGTCCAGAGAAAACCTTCGGCCACCCACCCGGCGGCAAAAAAAAGACGCCGATGGTGAACGTCGAGTGCTCGATTTCCAACGAAATCCACCCACCGCGTAGAGAAGTCGCCGATAAGGCGAACGCGATCCCCAGCTATCGCAAAAAAACCCGCCGTACGCGAGAGAATCGAGGTATCTGATCATAACGCCATTGTTCTGCGCGGCCTTATCAATGTTCGGAGCCGTTGCATGCCGATTACCCAGAGTTCATAATGTTTCATAGGTATACAGGCGGAATGTACGTACCTCAGAATGTACCTCGTGGGTGCTTACCGGCGTTATCTGTTATTTTGGGTAAGCACCAACGGCATCGCATAATTGGTGTGGCGCAAGGGAGCCGTTTCTGAATGAATGGGGGATCGAGGTTTGGGGTCGAAGGCACGATCACGTGCCGACGCCGTCTCACAAAGCCTGGCAGTTCGACGACGGAGCCATAGAGTGCCCGATCGCAGATTTGGAGCGCTAGGATCTGGTAGCACAGATAATCAAAGAGCCATTTCTCGGGGAACCTGGACGTCAGCGCACAGCTTTTGCAGCGGCGAGGACTCAAAACACACTTGTTCGCTCTGGAGAAGTGTGTTTCGGCGTCTCGCCGCAGCGAGGCGCCAGTCACGTGGCTCTCCTCTCATCCGTTGTCTGCCGCTCCACCTTTTCCATTTCGGCGGCCGCTTCTCGTTGCAATCTGCCAGGCTTTGTCAGTGGCTAGAGTTACTCATGGCTTAGCAAACGTAGGGTGTGGCGAGTCCCGTGATCATCTCATCATATACAGTATACACCAACTCATGTTTACAAACAAACCGGAGCGCCCGGAGCTCCCTAGCGGACGCCACCGGCGACGCGCATGCGCGATGGGGGTGTGGGCAAGAAGCTCGCCGTCGCCCATAAACACACCATTGAAATGCAATGTTGTCGGCGTCGGTGTGAGTCCCCCTGCCCTTTTTCGCGTTCGAATTGTTGGTTCTACGTCTTCCTGGCGATGTCTGACTACCTTGAGCGGCGTCAGCGAAATTACCGAGGCTCGTTACACCGCAAAACTTCGCGTGAATAATATGACATGTGGCGATTCATTCCGCGTGGACGCCGCAGAATGTACGCTAAAGCCTGATTCGCATGATGAGATTTCGCTCAGAATTTTCAGTCGCGACGCCGCTCGGGCTGCAACAGCGTGAACCGTAGCTGAGATGGTCGACGTCGATACTGAAAATCGCAAGCAGAATCGGACCAACTGAATCAGGCATAACAAGTCGGTGATGGTCACTGGTAACAATGATCAACGTCTCCTTGTATCTACTGTTTACATTGAGCCTGCTTACCAACCCTCAAATTTAAGTCTTTTGAGGCCTGCACTTACTTCTTATCGCAAGTACCGGGCCAACATTTGGTCTACGGACCGGCGTCGTCTAAGAGAGCAGACGACAAGCAGAAACGTTTGAAAGAGCAGACGACAGTTCGAACAATCAGGCGGCCGTTTGAACTTGAAGACGCACTGAACGTAGGATGCAGGTGGTCCGCACAACTTGACGGTTTTCTGGCGTTCATGTTGGAACAAAACAAATAAATCTGATGACCACAAGTATCTGTGAATTCAACCCAAAGTGCTTCCCGCCCAAGCAATCGTTGTCCGACGGCGTCTGCTTTTCCCTTTTCACGGCACATATCCAGATTCTCGGACGAACCGAGCACGTGAAAACTGACCTTCAAACCTTTCTCGACACTTTTGGTACGGCCCCAGTCGCGGCGTTTTGACGAGAAGGTAGGTTTTTGTCTGGTTCCTTTCAAAACAACGCAGGAATACACGTCTCGCATGGGGACTTCTGCCCACAGCCCCAGACCGGAAGTGCGACCGACGCGCCACCACCGCGCCGTGACGTCACAGAGATGAGTTCGTGTATAGCTCAGCGGCCAATGAGATTGCGGCATTATCCGACAAGAACACAGAGGAGCCAATCACAAAGCAAGATTCATTAACATAATAAGCAACGCCCCGCGTTTTTAACGCGAAACGTTCTTTGGTCACAGTTGCTCCGGATTTCATGAAGCCGCATTTCGTGAGGACGTGGCCTGTGACGTCACATGACTTCAGTTTCTCCGCTAGATTTTCCACTCTTGCACCGCGTATAAAAAGGCGATGCGAACGGGGCCCGATAATGCTATCCCGTTTCGCTCTTAAAGGCGAAGCTTAAGCGCCCTCCAAGTTTTGCTCCGCTTTTAAACGATTTTTCGCCGAGAGGGAGGGACCATGCATCTGCTTGCGTCCTTGGAAGAAGCTTATGACGTAGGCCCCAGGACACGGCCTATATCTTTGTCCGCTGGCTGTCAATCGAGAATTAATGAAAAACCGAGCGTGTTGGTAAGGTTCGATATACACACGAAGGAAGAAACAAATAGGACGGATCACGGAACACGACGTCTTTCAACTATAGCAACAAACAAGACCGCCTCCCAAAGGCGTCAACAAATCCTGAAAGGAGAGGGATAAGAAATGTTGAAGGAAAGGGGAAATGTCAGACGGGAGAAAAGATAAAACTAAAATACATTAATTTTTTTAAAACCTTACCGAAAAGCCCAGTTTAACTTTTCACTATTTGGATTATGGAACTTGAAATCTAACTAGAATTGTTAGTGGTAACCTGAAATCCAGATTGCAGGCAAAAAATAATTTCTAATTGTGTTGTGTCTATGTTCATACAGCCGGAAGTTAGTCAACCCCAGTGCGCGTCTGGTGTCTCAGGCTATAGAGGAGCAATTTAGCCATGTACGACCGCACGCCGGTAGGACGCACATCCAGTTAGAAACGGGCAACGGTGGGGATTGAACCCATGATCCTTGGTTTCTGAAAATCTGAAATCCAGATAGCGAAAAGTTATACTGGAATCCAGATTTAATCTGGATTCTGAAACTAGAATCCAGATATGTTTCCAGTTTCATAATCCAGATAGTAAAAAGTTACACTGGGTCTCTTTGGTAGGGAATTAGCTTAAAAATACAGTATCACGTTGGTGTGTGAAGCAGTCTGGAAAGTTCAGGTTTAATAAATTCAACATCTGTCTTCGTCAGTGAGAGTGATGAGACATATTGCTGCAAACCACACCCATAATAAATGACTCAATGATTTCTCTCCCAAATCTGTTCTTGCGCCCCCCCCCCCTAGAATTATGGTATAGCGAAAGCAAGGTGTGCAGTCATGACACGTGTAGCCATGAACAACGACGGGGTGAAAGGACTCTTCGGATGCCTTTGAAGCCTCCAGATTATATTCCCCGAGTCGGTGGTTGACACATCGGCCTGTTTGACCGATGTACTGGCTCCCGCAGCTCAGAGGAATCCAGTAAGTCTTCTTGTCTTCATATTTAAGAAACTTGTTGGTGTGTGTGGCCCTGAGCCCTTTTGGAACGTCGATCCTATTGACTCTTTGGCACATTTGTATGAGGCGCATGCGGCAGGAAAAGACAACACCCGTGCCGAACTTAGCAGCGAGAAATATTAAACAGTGCGCAGAGTTTGGCGTATAGGTGATCACCGCAAAACGGCCCCTCTTTTTCGAAACGGGCCGCTGAAGTCTTCGCCTGAGAATGCATCTTTCAGGGGTGGAACAGAGGAGGTCGGCTGGAAACGCTGCTTTGACAAGCCTCTGTAACTGGTTCTGGAGACTAGAAGTATGACCTGAAGATACCGTGTTTGACTGACTTAGAATGAGCTCTAGAAAGGAGAAGGATGGGCTTTACTGATATTTGCTGCAAGGCCCAACACAGAACAGAAGGATGCGGATGCAGACGTACATCTAAAAATTCTGAAGCCTCTTTGATGGAAATTCCCTCGTGAAAGTAAGGCGTATTCAGCATACCTTAAAATACATAATAGTTGCTAATGAGGAGTTTAGGTGCTAGACTAAAATACGATGTCCTCAATGTCGAAAGACGTAACTGAGTGGCGGCGTGTAAACTGAATGAAGCGTGCTGAAACGAGGAATCAGTTCAGGAGAATTAGAAATCCTGAAAGGCCGAGGGAGGTCGATGTCAGAAAGACGTTTTTGCAGATAAAGACCCAGTGGTAAAGACCCCAATTATTATACAATGCACCTGAAGGGTGCACTATCTTCTTGAACCTGATATCTTGAGTGACGTCAGGTTCAAAGTGGAAAAAAACTGCTTTCCGTTCAAGCGCAAGAAACCCCAAGACAATAAGTTTCTTGAGAAGGTACTACATCTACCTTATCTGCATAAGAGCCCTCCTCCAAAATAACAGACACCCGTCTTGTCAGCTTTAAACAGCTTGGGGTGTTTGTGACGCAGTTCTTGCACAGCAGCACAATTCGGGGATTTACCTGGCTTACAGGGTGGATGGTGACAAACTGTGCGCACAGCTGAACCCAAGAAGTCCTGACGTTGAGGTTCTGTAATCGACGCTGCAACTTGGTGCACTGAAGTATATATAGTTGGTCCACCTTTGACGAGGGAAGATCCGGGCAAACTTAGGACCTCTCGAAAGCATTTCCACTGTGTCGGTTTAGAGTTTAATGTAAGAGAGTAAAACCGGGGGTCAAACATGGTCTGTTTTAGCTTGAGGCAGGACGCGTTCACCTCTGCGATGACCCTCTTTCACGATGGTTCAAGGAGGCGAGAAGCTGCGTCCAAAAGGAATCCGTACTCCGGTAGGGAGCTGAAGCCTCGCCCGAAGATTCTTTCTGTTTTACTAGGAAGCACTCTGCTCATTCACTCGATGTTCAAGGAAATCTCCTTCCTCGAAATGTGCATGAGTCGGTAGCAAGACGCCCACTTGTTGGACTGGAACTGAAACGCAAGCTCAACACCAGGATGAGGCAAATCCGTACGGAGGTAGAGGGAAGGATGTCGTGTTCTATGCTCCGTTCTATACCTGTTTATTCTTTCGGATGTAAATTGTCAATCAAGGCCTCCGCGGCTGGTTCTTCTTTCGAAAACCTCCCGAAAACAAGACAGGAGGAGACTTCCCGCGCGTTTGACGACTCATTGACGTCAAGAAAGTCGGGCTGTATCGCGTACGCGTCAGCGTGATGGATGTTTTTACATACGAACAAAAAAATCGAACACGATTGTTTTGCCGTGTGCGGCAAAAGTTATGTCCCTCGTGGTCACGATTTGTCTCGTGCTCTTGCTTTCGTGGTGCTGTATTCTCTTACATATGGCTTGCACGTGACCTCATGACATTATGCTGGGGATCATTCCTACTTGTCCTTTTCGAGGAAAACAAAATTCCGTGATACGATATTGCTGCCGAAAGTACCCGCTCAGCGGCAAGGCCGCCACAATGGCGGCTTGTGTGACGTCAGTGCAAGCCATGTATAGGCCGTATTCACTGGCGGCCATAGCCGTGTCCTCAGCGTTTCAGTGCCGATAGCGAGCGTTCGCCAGATTCCTTTCGCACCGTCCACACTATTGTCCATGACAGGTGATAAGTTGTTTTACCCATATGCTCGGGATGATATGATATGTGAATACTTGCGATTCGCGCAAACACCTATACTTCGTTTCACCTTATGTTGTACCGCAGCGAAGGCTAGAAGCGCGAGCTCATAGCGTTGGCAGCCGCTCTTAAGTCACGAGAGCTTGTGCCGCCGAGATGTGCCCCAGAGCAAGGAGCTCGCGTTTGTAGCCTTTCCAGCGGTACATCATAAGGTGAAACAGAGTATAGTGTGCCTCTGTTATACACTGCAGGATATGCAGTTCAGAAAACTTCAACCAAAACTATTTTATAGTCCCCTAACATATATTGAATGGCCTCGTCTCAGCTTCGTTCAATTCGTTCACCGCATCAGACCTTGTTTTTTTTTTTTGTATCTTGCTGCGTTTTAAAACGTTTGGTCAGCAACTCGTAAATGTTTGGTATTGCCACTAACTTCGCGCGTGATCTTAATCTACCGATGCCTATCCACAACCTAGATTATTATCCAGCCACTTGAAATAACCTCGTTGCCAGTTTAGTTATCGGGTGCATCAGGCGTAATGATTGTCAGCTCAGCAGCGTCACTAGATAACGACTGACCGAGTTCAGTGACTTCCAGCTCTTAACAATGACACCATAGAGACTTCCCATTGCTTTGAACGCTGTCAATAATCATCTATAGTCGGATACAATTTAAAAAACGCACCAACTAAGCGCAACCACGTGTCAGTCGTGGCATCCCCAGGAGTAAATATGGTAGTTGGGACCAGCTGAATTCCCAGCTGCTTCCCAGCTGAGCTGGATTATGGTGAAATTCCCAACCCAGTTGGAAATGCAGCTGGGCCCAGCTGGTAATTTTGCCAGAAACCAGCTATGCTGGTCCCAGCTGGGACCAACTGCAGCTGGTCCTAGCTGGGACCAACTGCAGCTGGTCTTAGCTGGGACCAACTGCAGCTGGTCTTAGCTGGGACCAACTGCAGTTGGTCACAGCTGGAGATGTTGTGGCCAGAAGCCAGTTCAGCTGGTTTTAGCTATTATTGGCAGCTCACCTGCCACTGCCATTGACGGCTGCATGATATCGACAGAATGCATGCAAAAGTCGCTTTATTTCAAGGCTTGTGGCCACAGTATCCCAATGTAGCTCACATTGGGACCTTTACTAGTGTCTTGAATCCGGAACTGGAAAAAATTGCAACTGAATCTAAAGGGAGATAATCACAACAGTTTTTATTTAACTCAGCAGAGGTTATATTTTGCTTTCAGGCATTGTTGTCTTCTTCCATGATTGCAGCTGCAGCTTCCCTAAAACAAAAGTTAAATATGCGTTAAATGACTTTATGGGACTATGAATGTTCAAATCAAGCTTAGAAACATATTAAAAAAAACTTTTTGTTGCAAAGAAATTAGTTGCAGTGGTAAAAACCTGCAAGTCTTGCATTAAAAGGCAAACATCCCTGGGTGACTGAAACAGTCTGCTCAAAATTAAGAGAGGAAGCTTTTGCCCAGATTGGCTAAGCTTCCATGTGGGGTGTTTTAAATGGGCACTAAAGTGCTTTTTGAGATTTGTTTTATGGTCATAACTAAATCTACCAGTTCTAAGCATCCTAAACAACCCGAAATTACATTCATGCACGGCTGACTTGCATATTAAAAAAGTGATCAAAGTTCCTGACACTTACCATTGGTGCAGAACGACAGATGGCACTACCGAACGTTGCTGAATATGGTCGAGGGACGGACGGTGCTTGTCAGCCACTTGAGAGCGATGGGTTCTTGCGTGGACGAGCTGAACTGGTCGGCCACTTGCCCACGCTCACGAGTGGCTGATAGGCGCCGTCCGTCGTTCGACCATATCCAGCAAGGTTCGGTAGTGCCATCTGTCGTTGTGCGCCGACGGTAAGTGTCAGGAACTTTGATCACTTTTTTAATATGCAAATCGGCAGCGCATAAATATAATTTCGTATTGTTTAGAGTCTGTGGATTGAGTTATGACGATAGAACAAGGATCCTAAAAAGCACTTTAGTGCTCCTTTAATGCTACCAAATTTCCTATGAGCCTGTGAGACATACTCCGTGCTACAAGGAGAAAAACAGTCTCTGTAAAGCTGGTGCACCTAAAAAAATGCTTGAAGTGTGCGTAAGCTAGCACAGAGAAAAGCTTATAGAAAGATGGACTTAGCCGAGTGAAAGATAATGCAACCAGAATATACCTACGGGTTTCCTGCCTCCTCAGCTCTCTCTCGTTCACGAGCTTTGCGACGTTCCTGGCCAAGGGCTTGACAAATATCTTGAGCATGCCGCTGGAGATGAGCCAGGCCACACAGATATCTGAAAAAGAATGAGCTCCTTTACCCAAAATCGACTACACATCCTGTCTTTAAAACCCGTATGGTCACTAACATAATTGAAGATTAAATACATCGATGAAAAATTTACCATTGGATACCTTGGTTAATTAGTTCATTCATAATTTGAACTGAGCTGTTTGGCAATTACATGATCCAGCCGCATACCCAGCAAAGATTTGAAGTAGTTACTTTCTATGCTTCGGTAACCAAACTTTGGGGGGAAGTGACCAGTGTCATCATTCTATTTCTGGTGATTTGATACCAGATTTACAATTAAGTCACGACCACTCAAGTGCTTTATTAACAACAGATTCAACTTAAGATTAGTGATTCCTCACAAAGCAATTACAACTTTTGAACACTGAAAATTTTGTGTTAGAACTTGGACACAAGCACCCTGTCAAATAATAGGCTTGACCGCATTATGCCGGGTGTCTTGTGAAAAAATCGTACCGGGTGTCTGGGCAAAATATAAGTGTCTTTCAAATCTCAAAGAAATCATGCATTGCAGGCTGTGTTCCAAAACTTACTCGAATGAATCAGAGGCAACGCTGGACGTGGTTAGATTTTTGAACTTGCTCCGAGTGAGATCGAGTAAATTTTGGAACACAGCTGCAGATAGCCCACTGCAGTTTGGATGAGATACAAAACTGTCAGGACCTGCTGCTATTCTAATAAAAAGTCATCACCAACGTTTGAAAGTTATGACCCCCTTTTTCCCCGCATTGAAAGTTCCCCAAAAAATAGCACGCTTAACTTTTCTCGCAGATACCCGCTATGCTGGGTAACCAGGACTGTCGAACTGATTGCCGCCCGGAAAATTTTCTTCTGTAAAGCTATACATTCAAACTCGTATCGTTTACTGAAGATCAAGTACGAGCGTCCCAGGAGATCTATAGTAATCCGAAATCCCCGAAGTGCGATGCACCAAACACGAAAGAAAACAAAGAAATATCCTTACCTTGCTCGTGCCTTGCTCCCATGAACGTTTGTTAGCCATCATTCGCGCTCTAACGAGCTGGCAGGCCGAATGAAGTAATTATCACCCCGCCATTCAGCATTCTACAGCAGTAAAACACAAAAAACATATCGCATCTCTGCCATAACCATGCCAGAAATGCCGTGCACGCCGTCGGTGCCATGTGCGCCGGCCGCCATCTTTGCCCAGTGTACACCGACGCCGCCGACGATTCCCACTAATTCTAGCAACACGGATTTTATTTAAACGTGAAAAAGATACATACATATGTATCTTCCTCATGTTTAATTACTGTTACCAACACGCTCGTTTTGTACTTAAGATTTTATTTCCTTCGTTTTTATGTTTTTTTATTTATTTGTCCCTTTCTGTTTTTTTGTTTTTTTTTTACACTCGCGATATTGAAAAAAAATTGGTTGCAATGCAATATTGAATTAAAAAATTGTAATTTGAAGATAAAAAAAACAATTATATTTTTTTTATCAAGTGGAACCAATTTATTTAATAGTGGCGACCCAGCACTATTTGAAAACATTGAACCCAACTGGAGTGACCAATTAGGTGGCACAGTGCTAATTAAACTTTATTGATCCCAATCATGGTAACCAGTTGGAAACATTAAACCCAATTAGAGTGACCAATTCGGTGGCCAAGTGCCAACTGAATTTTATTGGTCTTTATTGGGGTAACCGATTGGAATAGTTTTAGTTGAATATCCTAATTGGACTCGATGGTTATTTTTAACTGGGCAAGTATACCAGAAAAAGGCCAGTTGGTGTCTGTCACAAAAAAGCTTGGCTCAGCTAACTGCTTCAACTGCTGCCAGCTCTATACCGTGTTTTTACTAATACGGGCCAAAA
Source organism: Ixodes ricinus (assembly GCA_037355805.1). Taxonomy (NCBI): domain Eukaryota; kingdom Metazoa; phylum Arthropoda; class Arachnida; order Ixodida; family Ixodidae; genus Ixodes; species Ixodes ricinus. Next base: position 116,159 of record JAZHYW010011063.1, on the reverse strand, counting down.
TATTAAGGAAAGGGAACTGGCTGCGTGCAGTTGGGCACCTAATTTTAAATATATGTTAACTAACTTTTTAATTAGTAAAAATAAACACAAATTTAGGTTCCAATTAGAAACTTGCTGGGAATCGTCGAAAACCACTACATCAGTCAAATTTAGAAAGCTTGGCAGCCACGTGTACTGTTTTCCTGTCTCCTAAAAATGTGTCGCGCACAGCTGGACTTTTTGGTTCTCATCCGCACTTTCGCTCCGCCAGCCTTGCGCCTGCGTCCAAAGTAGGGATTTTTTTAGCAACACTACGCTTCATACGTGCTCCCAATCTTTTAAAATTGACTGATTTAAGAGTTTTCGAATATGCCCAACACGTTTCAATTAGAAAAATGTGTTTTTTTACTAAATAAATAGTTAATTACCAGATTTTTATTAATTAAGCACCTAATTGTACACACGGTCACAATCAAAGCGGCCGCCAAGTCGGGCAAGCCAATGGCAATATTGAGAATGCCCTAAAGCAAGTTCCTTGTATATATATTATGTTGGCCCGTCTCAGCAAAAACATCTAAACCAGCAAAGCTCCAGCTGGACCCAACTATGTGTGCCAGCTAAATACTAGCTGGTCCCAGCTGTGCACCAGCTGGGCAGCTATGTGCTTGCTGGTCCCAGCTGGTCCCAGCTAAGTGCTGGTTGGTCCCAGCTGGTCCCAGCTAAGTGCTGGTTGGTCCCAGCTGGTCCCAGCTAAGTGCCAGCTGGTCCCAGCTGAGTGCTGGTTGGTCCCAGCTAAGTTCCAGCTGGTCCCAGCTAAGTTCCAGCTGGTCCCAGCTAAGTGCTGGTTGGTCCCAGCTGGTCCCAGCTAAGTTCCAGCTGAAACCAACTGGGACCAGCTGAAACCAACCAGGACCAGCTAGAACCAACTAGGACCAGCTAGATACCAACTGGATATTTCCTCCTGGGATATATGGAAACGCTTCGCGGACCAACTGGTGGAGAGGCAGTACACTCTAGGAATTCTGGAGCATATGCTTTCCTGCAAAGCACTCGAAACAGCCAATCGCTGCAAACCTGCAATCTACGGAGGTGGCTCGGCGAACGACGCGTGGCTGAAAACGATGTGTTTAGGCTGCAAAAGACAGTCTGCGCCTCATCCCCGAACAGGCTCAGTGATGAAACGCCATGCAGTCACGTTCCACCACTGATCACGACTGAGACGGCATGTGCTCGGTGCCACAGCAGAGGCTACTTTCTTTGTGGGGTCTAAACAGATCTTCAGCAACGTCATTTAGGGGACTATTTGCGCATCGCGGAGGAACAGTATGTACGTGGAAGCAGCGGCGTAGACTTTTCCTTTTCCCGGGGAGAGGGGGAGAGGGGGGGGGGGGGGGGGGGGGGGGGGCTGCGCGTTACGTTTTTGCTATACTTCGTTTCAGCTTCCGTCCGAGCGCAGTCAAAGCTACGTGTGGCCGGAGCCAATCACACGCCGGCAATAGGTCGCGCGATCTCGCCTGCACTTTTGTATCACTCCGCTGCGCCGCTGGTCGTCGGCGCCGCCCGAGCTCGCCGAGTATTTCGTCTGCTACGGGTGTATCAACGGTATCGTCTGCTACAGGTCTAAAAAGTGCCCTTTCACGTTCTGAAATTTAGTCACAGGGGCTGTCAGTACGTAGGCTGGCCGCTGGCGTATGTGTCCGAGCTTTCCACCTGTCCGGCATTTCGGCGTAGTTTCGAGATGTAATTACACATTGCAAGGTGCCCGATGACCCGGCCGTTGATGTTTCCTTGTATTGTCTGGATATACCAGGGCTCGAGGCGCAGTCCTTTCTACCAGCTTCTTGGCGTACAATGTGATCGGCAGGTAAAGGGGTGCCCTGATTTCGCCGTGTATCAGTGAATTGTAGTGGCCCGGAAGCTTTTCCCGTTTACAACGCATTCGCGGTACGACGCGGCCGGAGTCTCCCGCCGAATTTGAAAGTAGACATTCATCACGACCTCTCGCGCCTGACGCCCAAACGTGCCTTTGCCAAAGGACGTTTTGAAGCGAATCGGTGAGGAAAGCAGCGAAGCACATGATTCGGCCATTACGAGAACGAAATCGCACAGAAAAACCGAGCGCTGCAGCCGTGTTGCCAGCGGATGTACGTGTTTTCACCAAACCACATGAATATACATATATTAATAAAAACATAAACTTAAAACATTTAATTCCTTTAATATCAAATCATTCTCAGCAGTACATATCCGGAATATTGTGCAATGTATACGCACAAAACAGTTATTTAAAAAAAAAAAAGCTTTTGTGGACTACTTTGTGGTGCGTAGGAATGCTCTTCCCGAAGTTGCGAACCGTCCCTCAGCCTTTGGCTGCGCTCGGACGGAAGCTGAAACGAAGTATAGAACTGGAGATTGAAGCTGACGAAAGCACGCTGGGATTCCATTTCCCACGTATTTTGTCAATAAAGGCAACGTGGGCGTTATTTTGTTTACATGCCACTACTAGAAGCTCGTTGCATGGCACGTAAACAGCGTCTCGGCAAGGATCATGGCCCGGGGGTGGAGGGAGGGGGGCACTGCTTCCCCCCCCGGATCTCATTAGGGGGGGCACGAGCCCCGATGCCCCCCCCCCCCGCCCCCCCAAGTCTACGCCTACGCTTGGAAGAAAAAAAGTTTGTGAGTTCACTTTCCTACCTAACACAGTCATTCAGGGCGAAAAATAGGGAATGATGAAGCGTCATATGATTTTATTTAAAAATGCAGCGTTGGGTAAAGTATACCTAAAAAAGTACTTGCGGTAAAGCACAAAATAAAATAAAGATTATGTACTTCAATACTTTTCAAGTTTCCCACAATGTTGATATAGATAAATTGAGTTTAAATGAATTACGTACAATCATGTATAGCTTTGACATAGTGGACTGATGTTTAGTTCTCTATATATTTGTATGTTGTAACTACATTCTCTCGGTTAAGTTTTTGATATATAAATTCCTCCCCATTTGCATGTATTTGTAGTTATTTATGCAAACGAAGACCTGGTGTATTCATATTCGACTGAAAATGAACAAAATGATATTGGTTAGATATGCTTGCTGTACAACTGAAAACATTTATGAGTTTTATTTTAATGTTCCCTGCAACTTCCGCAGAATGCCACTGGAGCCGAGAGCTCGTCAAGTCGTCTATCGCGGCTTTTTTTTTTTCTCCACCCCATCATTACTTGTAATGAAAAACGAAAATAAAATTATTATTAAGTAATATGAGTAAGTACGCCGGGTGAAATGTGCTTCAAGTAAAGTAATATAAATACAACGCGCTTTCAAATTAAAATACAAGGACATTTTAACACAATCTTTCATAATGCACTTTCATTCTCCTATCTTTTTCTTTTTTTTTAAGGGGTAAAACAACATTTTAGGAAATGCCTGCGCAGCTATTTACACGCAAAACACTTGAAGAGCCAATTCTGCGATTCTACGAAATCAGCTCAGCGAATGATAGGGTACATCTGTTTATTAGATCTCAAAATTAGGTCTGCCTGCATTACGCAATGCAGGCATGACGCTTTGAATTGCGTAGTGCCACAGCGCAGACTTAATTTTTAGGTCTAAACGGATGTTCTGGCTCATCTTTTGCTAAGCTGATTTACTAGATCCCAGAGATTGGCTCTTTGAGTGTTTTGCGGGTAAGTAGACGCGCAGGCATTTCTTAAGAGTTAGAGTAAAACAACTACTCTGTGACGCCCAGGAGTAATCGGGCTTGCATGAGTTATTTTCGGAAATGGCTACAAATGCTGGATAAATTCACGTAGTCACAGAGTAGTTGTTCTACTCTCGCTGACAAACTATTTAAAGGGGCACGAAAACCAAATTCTGGAGCTCGTTTCTTTGCTTCCAACATGACGTGGGTAGCAGCAGAATTCCAGAAACATCAATATTTCGTTGGAAAACGAAAGAAAATATATTTTAACTGATTTGAAACGATAACTAAAAACCACCATGGTTGCTGGTTCTGAAGCTTCAGTGGAATGTCGCGACGGCATCGGCTTCCGACGGCAGCGCCACTATATGGGAAGTACGCTCACTAGTACAGATTACCTAGGCCGGAAGGGAATACCAAAGGTTTGGTGAAGAAAGCCAAAGCACAGTTGGCCACCTTGGATTCACTCCGTTAGCCGATCGCTCAATTCCACTGATTTTTAACGTCACTGACGTCAGGAGCCAGCGCTGCAGGGGCTGATGAACTATATTTTTCAACATAGAGCGCGCTGCTTTCAACATCGCTCTCGCCGACAGGACGCCGACCTCTCGAATCGAACCGGGTTTACGCCGCAGAGCTGTGCCGGTTTCCGCTTTTGTGGGCGGTAGTTTCTCTGCGACGAGACCGACGAAAGCTTCTCTTTATTCGTTTAGTGTTGGCCATTGAGACAAATCTGGTGGCAAAACGCGTTCGTATTATTGGCTGAGAAACGACCGTGAGATTGCTCGGGACCGGACACGTCTTGCATTATTTAAGCTGCGACTGACTAGGACTGACAAGCGTTGCACCGTTATTTGGTGCTGATAAGTGCGTGCTGGGGCAAAACTACCACACGCCGTTTTACCTTCGCGTTGTAACATTACGCGGGAAGGATAATCAGTGTCAATTCGGACACTAATCATTTTCTTTTGGACGACGCTACACTCTCGGCCCCTGTGTGAGTGGATGTATGGAAGTTTCTCGCTGGTATTTCCATTTGTCCCGGCTTTTGTTTGACTCCTTATCTTTGAGCCCTGTGGTGCAAGTTCCGGGCTGAAATCTTCCATTGCCAAGGTTCCTAGATGCGGAGAAGTGTATGTTTGCAGAGAACACGTACCTCCTCTCCTCTCCGCTTCGTGTTCGCTACCTATTTAAAGGTGCACTAAAGACGCGTTTTGAGATCGTCTGTTCTCGGTGATAACTTATCTTACGGGCTCCAAGCATCCCAGAAATCCAAAAGTGATGCTCGTACGACGTTTATTTCCCTGCTATAAATGTGATCGAAGTTCGTGCCTCGCCCCTTTCTGGACGGAAAAATCTGGAGCACAGAATTCAGTGGAGGCGCCGGCGGCGTGACGACGGGCGCGCGTCAGCCAGTCGCAGGCCACCTCTCTCGGAAAGGCGGCTTGCGATTCGCTGATGCCCGCCCCGTCGTCTCGCCGCCGGCGCCTCCGGTGGAGTTCTGTGCTCCGGATTTTCCGCTCAGAAAGGGGCGTGGCACGAACTTTATCACATTTTAGGAGGGGAAATAGACGTCACACGAGCATAATTTTTCGATTTCTGAGATGCTAAGGTCACAGTAGAATTAGTGTAAGTGTAATCGCATTTCTCTGAACCCTCAAAAGAGTGTACCCACTCATTTGAGGTTCGAGAAATGCTGCAACGGTCTTTTGCAGGCCCGTGGAAAAATTCAACACCAATTAATTTTTTTATGCAAGGTAGTCTTTACCATTTTGGAGCAGTGTTAAAACCGATTGCGCTGTGCTGTTGCTGAAATGGGAGGCAGGCGCCTCCCATTTCCTAGGTATATACGGTGCTGGAGCTCTAGATTGTTTCGTTTTTAGGACGACCTTTTCCGCACGACTGTTGCCATATTTAATTCTGGCTTCGCCTAGATGGGTAGAAAATAAAATGTCTTCATTTTCCAATCGGAAGAGACCGAGGAATGAAAGCGTTCCTTCTTAAATAAATTGTGAAATATGGATATGCTGCTACAGCTTATGGAGTGTCACTACACATTAAACATATAACAATGCAGAAAATACTCAATTCTGCACCTGCCTATATTTTTAATATCCGTATTTCGAACTATTCTTCTGCCGAAATTATTTATTTCAGTTTTGTCGTGCAACTTAGAACGTGCAATTGAAATTCAAATTCATTTATTTTCCATTTCACATGAAAATGGAGGGGAGGCCAAGGAAAAGAAATTGATCAAGCACCTTGACGTGCCCCCCCCCCCCCTCCTTTACAAGGCAGTGGTAGCGGTAAAGGGAAAACCAAGGCGTTGTATGCTCATACACACTGAAATAGTCTATATATATATATATATATATATACAGAGTATGCAAGAATATCAACAGCAAAACAAATCAGAAAAAATATATTATTTCCAAACTTGGCAACGACAATAAATCAAAGGAGATGGATTTTTATCCCTAAATTGTATAACAGAACAATCATAACTGGCACGTCATGATAAAGTGAATTTTAGTTAGAAGACAGTGTATATGAACGTACAAAAAGTTACATGTAAAATAATATTGAGGCAGCATAGATTCAGCAAGAGAGTTTTTTTTAAAGTAATAATAATTAAAAGAAAACCTGTTTAAATGCGACAACCAGGAAAACATACAGTAAGGGTACACGGCAAAATGAAGTACGATGTAATTTATATTCAACATTTGCAAAGAAACTACACCAACGTCATAAGTTCATAAGTATGATGCAATTAAATGTCCGTCTTGTTTCCCTAGCTTCTCCAGGGTTTATTTTCATAAGTCCGGCAACTTTCTTTTTCGGAGTTTATGGCTGCATAAAGTTGCTTGATTGTTTAAGAGAAGCGCTATGTATATCTTAATTGTTACTTACAAGGTGATTTAACAGCTTTAAAGTGTGCATCATCATTTGATCTCCGTGTGAAGTTTTGTTAGTGGTCACCCTTTCAGTATTCCCATTTTTCGGACTTCGTACCCAGGGTCATGCTTTGTCAAATTTGAAAATTCTGAAATCGTATCAATATGCATCTATGACGAAAATAATCCCTGGAGAAGGGAACAAGAGGGACCAAGGACAAACACAAATCTCCAAGCACAACTGGGTGACTGGTGCGCGACCGAAAAAATTATTTTCATCATTCTTGTCCAGCTCGTTTGCACCTTTGCATTTAGTTGCATTATAATCATGTATCTATGTTTGCTTTTTGTATGTAGAGATAAGTCTGTAGGGTGTATACTTGTGAAATGTCAATGCACCGAGCCGTCTAAACAATTCTTCCGTGTGTGACTCGTGTGTGAGGCATTATATATATTGCGCAACATTATTTTTGGGAGCAGGTGATATTGTTTTTAGGTTTGTCACTGTGGTCGTGCCCCAGACGAGATGAGTGTAGTTGAAAGAGCGATAGGACGAGCCGATTTCTGTAAGTTAATCCAATGACTCCAGTTAATTTCGAGATTCCATTTCGGACATCGGAATCCCAAGACATATGCTAATTAAACATATCACCTAAATTTTTAAATTCTTCTACAATCTCGATTTGCGAATTATTTACCAAAGATCGGAGTGACAGCTAACATTTTTGTTTCTGGGACGGAACCATACAGATTTTGTCTTGTGCCTGCTAATTTTTACGTAGTTACTTTCTGTCCAGTTGTACAACTTATTTAAAGTGGTATTAGCTGCGTTAATAATATATATGTATTCATTTCCTGCCAATATTATACTCACATCGTAGACGTATGCTACGAATTTATGCATCACGTTAATATTTACAATATCATTTACATAAGGGTTAAATAACAGCGGTCCCGAAATGTTTCCTTGAGGTACACGTACCTATGGGTTGGGTTGTTGAGCAGGAACCATCGATATTCACGAACTGCCTACGGTGAGCCAAAATTGATTGCATAAGCAATAATGCCTGACCTCGGATTCCATAGAACTTAAGTTTCTGATATAATATGTTAAGGTAGTCAAAGGGTTTTGTAAAATCTATAAAGAATCCAGCACCATTTTTTTTGTTTTAATTATTTTTAAAATGAACTTTTTCGCTTCAAGCAGAGCTAATTCGGTGGAGCAATTTTTTTATAAACCCGACCTGCGCATTCGTAAGCACGTTATGTTTCTCACAAAATGCTGTATTTTGCATTTTTTCTAAATCTTTCGAAAACGCTGGGAGAATTGACACCGTCCTATAAATTATCATAACATTTTCGTATCCTTTCTTGTACATTACCAAGACCTTCGCAATTTGCATTTTTGGGGGAAACGGTAGCATCAAAAAATGCATAAATTAAAGATATGAGTCAAATGGTACGAAAGCAAGCCTATCACATATTTGATTCGTCTAATTTGGAATACCATCTTCAACGCAGCTGTTTCTTAGTCCCAGAAACACCGATATTACTTCGCTTTCAATTGCAGAGGCCTAAAAATATAGTTGTTCCTAAATACAACTCCGTTATAGGCACGATTAGTGATATTGGCGGAAGAGTCGGTAAAGGTACTCGCAAGGGAAATACCCGCTTTAACTGAACACCCCCACAAGTAAGACTCTCAACGCATGTCACTGTATTTGAGCGGTTAAGGACCGAGTTTAATTTCTTCCACATTATGTCAGTACACCAGGATGATATCAGGAACGTTTCATTAAAATACTTTTATCTAGCTTTGCTCAGCTTTCTTGTAAGCTGGTTTCTATATTTCCTAAATGCCTTCAGACAATTAGTGTCTAGAGTTGTCAAAAATGTTCCATGCATATCGCAATTTGTTCGTATTTTCTTAATTAAATTCCCAGTTGTCCATGGATTTCTAGCTTTTTTTGTGTGTTACCCATTTTCTTAATAGTAGAAGTCTTGATATAGACTGCTCGAAATATATCCAGAAACAACTCGTAGGCTTCATTTGCCACATTTCTTTTCGTAAATCTCACTTCAGTCTATGCGTGCCGTGGTTTCCTTGAATTTATTCAATTTTGCGCTGTTGTGATCGGTCGAGTATGAGAAGGGTTAGGCTCGACGTTTAAAATGATACACCCTTGGTCTCACTACTAAGCAGGTATGCTGGCAGGTGGTCACCCATCGCACATCTCACCACTCCTGTTTGAGTTGATTCCGGTTCAAGATTGGTTATAAAGATATCCAGTAGTGTTTCCGAGATTTCAGTAATCCCGCGTTGGTGTTTTTATTTCACTTGTACAACCACAGGCTGCCAATAAATATTCCAGGCCACGTTTGTGCAGTGAAACGCAAGCAGCTTTATGTTGAAATCGCCTCTCCACTTAATGTCATATTAACTGGCAAAAAAAAATCCCAAAAACACCTCAAGAAATTTTTTTTTTATGTTTGCTTCAGGAGGGCAGTTAATGGCTCACAGTTTAAGTTTTTCTTTATAAAGAGCGACACCCCACCACCTCGACTGGTGGTGCGGTTTAAAACAGGACTGTTATACGTTGAAAGTTTAAAAACATATACTTCATTGGAGTGCCAAGTCTCGGAAATCATAATGACATCAAATAAGAAACCAAACTGGTTGAAAAGCCGATTCCAGCTCCGAAAATTTGTTTTCTGCAGAACGTGCGTTTAGATGCAAATGCTTTACTTTGTCATCTATGTTGTTGCCTAAATATTTGCTTAATCTCCGTTAGGCCTCCGTAGGTGGTCCGTAGTGCTCACAGTAGCAGTGATGGAAGTGCTGCGCCATTTGCGCCAAATTGCGCCGTGAACGAAAGTCTGCTACATCTTGCGCCAAAGTGCCATTTCGGCTAAGAATTGCGCCACACCTGCGCCAAAATGGGCATAAACAATTGATATTTTTTTTATTGGTTGACTTCAATATTCAAAGAAGTAGAAAGAAAGAAAAACGGTGGAAATATGTATTTCACAGCGTCTTTACTCACCGCATACAGTAGAACCTCGTTGATACGTTCTCGGTTGATACGTTTTCCCGGCTGTTACGTTCGAAAATGCCAGTCCCGTTTTACTTCCATAGACATACATGTATTAGTTTCCTGCCTGTTACGTTTGCTTTCCCGGTTGTTACGTCCAAAAGTTAAGCAAGCAAAAATAAAAACTCCCTAAAATCAAGCAGCAAGAAAAGAAAAAAAAAAAGGGCAAAGCAATAACGGCGAAAGAAAAAGGTAAACAAAGATAAGGGGTTCAAAGTGTGATTACTCAACCGTGGTTGTCGACACGCTCGACTTGACGAAGACTTTTTGTTTATTTTTTCTTATTTTAATTTGGGGCTAAGGCTCTACCGTTCCAACACCGAGCACTCCCTGCCCTCTCTATGCACGCCGCGCGCGTGCCCTTCCCCTTACTTTTGCCATCCTCCACTTTTTTTTTTTTACAACTGTTTTTTTTTTTTGCGTATTCCTGCGCGCGTATGCCGGCTTGACGGTCTGCCAGCTCCGCAACGCGAGCTATCGCAATCCTCAACAGTTTAGTAAGTACACATCAAATAAACTCGTATAAGAGTTACTTTCTATCTCATGTAGAGCTCCCCTAAGTATGTTATCGGTTGTTACGTTTTCCCGGATAATACGTTTGTTTTCCGCGGTCCCCTGAGAAACGTATCGATGAGGTTCTATTGTATTGTGTTTCATTTAAGGTCAGAGCACAGTCGAAGGCTCGAACATATACAACACGAACACACAGTAAAAGCGCAAGTCACGGGGCATTCGCTGCATTTGATTGGTTTAATCGATAAAAGAACACGTACAGTACGATGGTCGGATGCCTCGATGTCGTGCTTTGACCTTGTTTGGTTAATCCCATTGGCTCGTAGCGTCGGTTGCGCTTTAAATTAAGGTGAAACGAAGATTGCTCGACCGCCGCGTTAACCGGTTGATGCGCTAACGGCTTGATCACCGACATCCTCGAAAATTTGAGACGATGTCGGCGATGTCAGGAGCCCAAAGTCGCAACAAAACATGCAAAAAACACAGTAGCATGGCGGCTACTGCGATAAGACAGAACCAGGCTCCTGTACTCCTGGTAAGATAGTTGATTATTATGTCTGCCGTATGCCTCCATGGCGCCTCTCACCAGCCCACGCGCGTCGAGCTTCACTGCCTTGCACCGGAGTGTTCGGAGTAGCTGCTGGCATGGGTGAGCATCTGGTTTAGCACGATATACATATAAATTATTCTCAGTATTATTGCAGGTCCACATTGTTTGATCTCGATTATATGATCTTGTTTTCAAATGCTGCGTTGAGAAAAAATGCATGCGGTGCTTTATTTGAATAAATGTAAGTGGAAGAGTAGGTTTTCATAATGTTTGTGTGGGGCTGTTTTTTTTTTTCAGTTTTTAATATTCAAGTCTTGAGTTTGGTAACGATCAAATTTGGGAGGCGCATTTTTACTAATAGACTTGTTAGTGATTATGTCGGTTTTTGGTGGCATTTTACAGGAACAATACATACAGGCTAAATAAACTACTGGGTGTAAAAGTGGTAGGGGAGGGAGGCTTTATCCTAACTGAAGTGTGATGCATTTCTCATCAATTTGATTAGTACCCATTGTAAATGAAGCCTACTCTGAACAGGGTCTTTTTTCTAAGAAAGCTCTATGTACCTTTCTCTGCCCTATTGGTTCTTATTACAAAAGGTAATGAGTAATATGAAAGAGAAACCCTCAGTCATTATCAAATATAAAGTCATGTAGCGATGCAATCAAATTTTTTTTTTAATTTTCAAGTGATATGCTAACAGACGTAGGCATCTGCTCCAAAAGCGTCAGTGGCTGCTCCAAACGAATATTTTGCCTGCTACAGAACCTGCTCCAAAGGGTCAAATGCCGCTTCCATCACTGCAGTACCGCAGCTTCCGCGCCAAACTCCTTACGCAAAATCCTTCCTGCTCCTGCAGGATACACGCTTGAAACGAAAAAACTCGTTCTCTGCTAATGAAGTTCGCAATACCCAAATGCATGTGCGCATCTAGATACTTCAGTTCAGTAAACGTAATTTACTTCAATCTAAAAAAAAAAGCTTAGTTGAAGGAATTTATATGGGTACTGTTGAGTGAACGATGGATCTTATGATTTGGCGGTCAGCTTGATTGTTTTTGTATTGTAAATTGCATTGTATTATCTCCTGTTATCCCATGTCCGCGGTGAGTGAGGCTAGGTTGGACATCGTTTTGAAGCTGAGTAAATTTGTATGTTCAAACACAAAGGACAAACACGAACACGAAGGAGTGGGCAAGGAAAACGCAATCAACCATCTTTAGATGGTTGATTTTGGTAAGAGATCAAATGTACTAGTATTCCACTGAAATAATGTTAGCACTGAAGAACTTCGAGGGAAAGAAATGCATGGTATGTTAAAGTTTTCAAGGATTTAATTAAACTTAGCATTCTTAGTTCAGTTACACAATACATTTTTGTCCTTTAATTTCATGCACAATTAATTGCATTTTATATTCAGTTTTATTACGTGATATTAGTATGTCAACGATAAATACTCATCGCTAAAAAAATCCAGCTGAACGTGTAAAGCTCATTCACTAACTTCTATTCGTCCATTGACGAAGCTCGTTTGGTTTACATCGTAAGTCTTATTTATTGGAAGCGTGCATTTACAGCGTATGCAACGACCACGGTGGAAGGAACACATTTAGGTGATGACTCTCCGTCCGACGCGGCGGCCACATTATGTTCGGGCACCAAGCGCGCTTCACTCGCACGGAGATAGATGGCGCCCAAGTATGGGGTCCCTCCCAAACAGTGTTTCTTCTACCGTGCTCCAGGCTTCACTCGCACGGGGATAGATGGCGCCCAAGCAGGGCCGGTACTCCAGAAAAAATTTCCGGGGGGGGGGGGGGGGGGGGGGGGTTTTTCGGGGACAACGGCGGCCATTTTGAAAATGTCTATCGTCTTATTTTGCGCCTATGAATGATGTGCATCAGTGGCATATAATGGAGAGTCATAGCAAACCGGAGAACCGGTCCCGGGGTTTGCGTACCCGGTAGCCGACCGGCGCCACTGCGCGTGCGCAGAGGTGGAGATTAAAATCGGGCTGGCTGCAAATGCACCGACCATGTACCACGTGCACTATACTATAAAATATTGCGCCGGGGGGGGTCAGAACCCCCTAACCCCCCCCGGTTACGGCCCTGCGCCCAAGTATGGGGTCCCTCCCAAACAGTGTTTCTTCCACCACTGCTCCAGCTGCTTTAAACAGGGGCACTCGCTCTGCACAGTTCCAGTACCCCGAATCGCAGTTGGGAACGATGCACTTCCTTCCCATCCTTATTGCATGGCTTCTTCTTCGGGTTAAGGCTCACCTTCGTGTACGATGGTGGCACCTGTGATCGACGCAGCACCAAAGGCAAAACACGAGGCCAGCCACTGGCCACACACCACCACCACACCACTATGCCGCAAAAAATGCAAGCACGCTACGCCGCCGACACTGTGGCCGCCGAGGAGGGACCCCATACCGCAGCGCCCCCCGCGGCGGCGTGGTACTGACTACTCCTGGTTCGAGGCTAGCTCCGAAGACGATCTGTTCGCTCTCTCCCCGTTGGGGGAGCGGCGGGTGGCATCACCTAAATATGTTTCTTCCACCGTGGCAACGGACGCACCACTACCCTGCAGCATGACGGCTGGCGTTGGTTGCCGTTGCGTACGACAGATGGAGCTTTTTTCCTGAAGAATAAACTGTTCCGTCGACAGTTTTACGGGCTACGGTTGCACCCAAGTTTAGTTTCTAATCAATGTCAGCTTACATGCCTTGCACTGACGTCACATCATCCATTTCGCACCACAACGGAAGAGAGGGAAAGCTGCTTTTGTATGAATTTTGAGTGACGGGTTAATCTTCTATAATCTTCTAGAAGGAGAATAGCGATGTCTGGGCCAGTCTAGGACACAAAAGAGGACGTCACGGCCTATTGAAAATTCTTATATGTATGAGAACTTTCTGTCACTAATAAACACTTTATATGAATCATACAAGATATATAAGATGTCATATAAGAACTATATAAGAACCATATAAGAACTATATAAGGTATATAAGAACAACCAAGCACCATATAAGAAACATCTGAGAAGTTTGCTTATAACTTTCTTATATGGTTCTTATATATCTTCCATATAGTTCTGAATGCTCTCATATGTCTTGTATATCTTGTATGATTCATATGTGTTTATTGGACACGAGACAATTTCTTATACAAATGACTCTTTTCACTAGGGGCCGAGTAGAGAAAGAATTCCTCCTTCCCCTCTTCTGTCCGTGGTTGCCGGACAGGTGATGGGATGACGTCAGGTGCAAGACATGTTAAAGATCGACCAACAAGCAGAAAGGAGGAAACTCTCCTCAATTCCTCTGTTCCATTCGAGAAAAAAGTATACCCTCCTTCTTCTTGCTCCTGTGGGAAGAGGAGGAAGAGAAGTGTACAGGTGCAACGGAAAAAGTAGTAGCACAAGTGACCGATGAACGGAGCGACTAAATAGACGACACACGCGGCGCTATTGTTCCCGAGCGCGCCGATAGCGAGAGTGCCAGTCGCGCTCCATGCCTCAACGCGGGGGTGGCCGGCAGAAAATTGAGGGGATAAGACAACTTTTAAAATGCGGGCTTTAGGATGGGCTGCTTCCTGCCGGCCACCCCCGCGTTGAGACATGGAATGTTTTGGCACTCTCGCTATCGGCGCGCTCCGGAAACAATAGCGCCGCGTCTCAGCGATTTGGCCGCTCCGGTCGTCGGTCACTTGTGCTACTCTTTTTTCCGTTGCACAGTTGTACAAGGGGAAATGCAGAGAAGGGAGCTGGGAACCGGTTTTCTGCCGGGCAGAAGACGATTCTGTAGGCGGGCCTTTCCTTGAACACAGATCCCCTCCATGCGCTGGTGAAAACAGCCGTGTCCATCTTAACCCCAGCACGCCTAGTCACTCCGTTAGCGAGCAAAGAAGTGTTTGATAATAAGTGGATAAAAAATTTCGTGTATATATTATCAAATACTAGGACTGATTAATGACGACCCGCAGCGATTGCCAAACCGACGAACACAAATGCGCTAACCGAAAACTTGGCGGCGTGTTGTCGTCGTTGCGCTTACAACTGTGGGGGACATGATTAAACCCAAGCTCCGGGAAAGTCCTGCGGGTCGAATGGTGTGAAAGCACATACAGAGCAACGCTGGACGTGAGTAGGTTTTCGAATTTCAATGTCTCAAACCTTTACTTCGGAGCGAGATCAAGAAACATGGCCGCGGGAAGGTGCAGGCGTGGCCAAGATGCTGCGGGCCGGATCAGACAGCACAGAACAGAAATCCGTAAGGCACCCAACCTTCACTGCCCGCTAATGTATTGAATATCTTCAATATCAACAGGCACTAACCTAACGTCGCAATGCTAGCAACAGCCAATATTAAAAGCTCTCAGCACTTTCGGACATTTTTAGAAAATCGCCGATTCAGGAGGCACTCCCTCGATCAAGGAAACAATATCTTGCTGCATTTACCTAGATTGGGTTCCCCAAATTATTATGCGCCTATTGTGGCTTACCTTTTTGCCCCCAGGTTCGTACCAAGACGCGTCTTCCCTCTCCTTTCTAATCCGCGCATTGTTTCAATCGCAAAATCCTCAAAACCGTTTTTTTTTTCTTTTTTTTTGCACGCCAAATTTGGCTTGTTGAACAAGTATTAAAAATGACGGTGCCGTTGGCAAACATATTTGATTTGGAATTCACTAAAAGTAAGGGTATCTGAATTAAGTAACCAAGCTCGATCTAAACTGGACCGCAAGAGTCGGCGCTTGTACGCAGAAATCTAAACTTTTCAGACCAATCTGTATTTCACAAGTCGGTTTTATCCTGTAAAATTACAAAGCGTAGCTCTCTTTCTGTAAAAAATAAGGCCAAAAGCTTGCCAGGGTCAACAGCGGACGGCGACGGAAACGACCAAGTCGAACGGCGGGGCGCGTTTGGCGCAGTATTGATAGATGGGGCCGGGAGCAGCGTCGGAATACGTCGGAATAAAGCCCCTGTATCTGGGTGGAGGGGCTTCACGTCGGAAGGTGTAGCCGACCAGCGAAAGAAAGCAGACGACACGCAAGCGAAATCCGTCGGCAGCAAAAGCACCATCGTTATGAATCCGCGCTTCTTTTTCTTCTCGGAGTTCTGTATTTATTGTCGGCATTTATTTTTAAACCAAACGTACACAACATCGCGAGCAGTCTCGACTAGGGTGCCTACATGTCTGTCTGTCTGAGGATGAAGACATCAATTGTTGCCCTGAATGTGCCAGCGCGTGACGCTCTCGAGCACTCGGTGCGTGACTTGGGCGGTAAAATGGCGTCTATGCATGTAGCGCAAAGCCACGCGCCTGAGCTGAGTGACACCAGACTGCGTGCGCTTCAAAATGCATAAAAAAACGATTGGGCGGAAAAATGGCTGAGATGTCACCACCGTTGTCACCACTCAAGCAAAAGCGCGCGTGTATGAAGGCACTCTAGTCTCGATTAGGGTGCCTCCATTTGCCGGCCGCTCCGCTGACAGGGTGGAGACACCCGCGCCATTTTGTGCGAACTTTGCCGTGCTCTCGCCAGCGTCATGTGGCGCCTATCTTTCCAGAACTTCTCGCTAAACACAACGTTTTTGCACCAAGACTTTGTCACACACCCTCTACAGGACCTACACCCCATAGGCGTAGACTACGGGGGGCATCGGGCTCGTCCCCCCCCCCTAATTAGATCCGGGGGGGGGGGCCCCCCCGGGCCCCGGCCTTGATCCTTACCGAGACGCTGTTTACGTGCCATGTAACGAGCTTCCAGTAGTGGCATGTGAACAAAATAATGCCCACGTTGCCGTTATTGGCAAAACACAAATAAATGGCATCCCCAGCGTGCTTCTGCCTGGGGCCCCCCGCGGGGCGGGTTCTTCCCGCTTGCACAGGAAAGCCCCCCCCCCCCCCCCGGGAAAATGGAGGAGTCTACGCCGCTGCCCACACCCAATGTGGAGCTAATGGGCCTCCTGCGTTGCCCAGGGGGTGCTGCGAAAAGGGGCTTGTTAGGCCTTGTTTTGGGTAGTACAAACTAGAGCGTCTCAAACTGTCAGGCATGCAGAAGTGTGCCTGCTCTTGGTGCGGAGCGCGAGAGTCGCGATGAAAATACAAAGAAACAACAAAAATTGGAGCGCCGTCAAAGCTAAGACGCTAAGAGCGTGAGCCATGAGATGCCGTTTCACGCGTTCCAAAGTAGACATGACAAAGAAAAAGAAAATGAAAGCGTCGAGACACAGGTGTTTCGACGTCAACACCCAGAGATAAGAGACGCGTACCCTAGCGGTGGTGGCATGAATTTGGCACTTTTGATTGTCTTACGACGTTGAGTCTGGCTGATTTTTGGCGTCCAAAGGTGTTTTTCCTTCTTCAGGACCAGGCAGAATTAAAAAGCTCGATCAACGTGCCATAAGCAGTGCGAGGCTCAATCAGGTGAGCTTGTACTACCCAAAACGAGGGCGCTACAGTTGGCGATTCAAGGCTTCAGCGCAGGAGGCCTCATAACCTCAGGCGCCATATTGTGGCGCTCCGTTGGCACCGGTGGTGTCTCCACCCTGTCCAGCGGAAGCGGCCGGCAGATGGAGCACCCTAGTCTCGATAAGGATAAGGAGAATGTGCAATGGCTGGAGGCTGCCCGGACAAAGTCAACCCTTACCATGTATGCGGAGTTAAAACAGCAAATCACGGCAGAGACGCGGCTGTACGACAAGAGCTTGGGCAGCCGCCTATTGTTCGAGGCCTCGTACGGGAGCCCTCCGCACACTGGTGTACAAACAGCGCTTCGACAATCAATGTGCAGTCGACTGTATGCCGAGTATGCGAGGGGTGAGAGCGAAACCAAGTGGAGCACATCATACTCCGTTGTGGCGGAATCCGGCCATCTGTGACTCCTCCCACCGAAGAGGCGAACCGACTACACGAAGGTGTCCCGCCTCTAGCGACAGCGCTGGGCTTCTCGACAACAAGCGAGAGAGCCAATACTACTGAAGCCTTTTGGAAGACCATCGAGCAGACAAAAAGACGACTGGAGTGATTGGTGGCATCATACACAACACAGGGGGCGCTGAATTAACCCCCAGGCTTGGGCACGAGTAATCGAGCCCGCCCGTTACAAAGGGAGCAGCCGCAGTATCATCATCATCATCATCATCATCATCAAGGAGGTAGCGCCATCTATCAATACGTGGGCGCCACTCGACTCGGTTGTCTGCGTCGCCACCCGCCGTTGACCCAATCAAGTTTTTTTTTTTTTTGCGCGCTATTTTTTACAGAAAAGGAGCTACACTTTGTCATTTTACAGGATAAAACCGACCTGTGAAATACACCTTTCATGAAAAGTTTAGATTGCTCCGTGCTGGCGCCGATTTTTACGGCCCATTTCAGATCGAGCCTTAGATATTTCAGTCACCCTGTCATATACTGTTATCCAGTTTGGTACCCTGCTCCCTGCACACCCTAAAATTAAACACTCCATGAAGAACTAAACACAAATAATTAAAAACAAAACAAACAACAAAACACGAGAATTATTTGATACCTTACCACCAGTCAATGTTACTAGATTACCGCAGTTGTGGAACTCCCACGGAAGGGGGTAACCGCCTCACTCACTTACAAGGCTAATAATGTTTATTACACAGAAATTACAAGGCTAATAATGTTTAGACCTAAAAAAATAACAGTCTACACTGACACCAAGCATGGTGAAACGTTATGCTGTGCCACGGGGCACCGTTTCCTTCAAGGTCTAAACATATGATCAGCCTCGTCATTCGCCAAGATGGCAGTGATTGGCTCTCCCAACAGAGCTTAGTGGGCAAGTTGACATTCCAGATCTCTTAGAGTGTATGTATATGTTTAGACGAGCAGAAATTGTACGGACGATTCATTTTATTCCAACAAGCAGCTCGACTAACTCAAGTGGTCTAAAAACACAAGTGGATTAAAAACAATGAACTGTTGGCCACAGGCCAAGCATCTGTCGTCTCAGCATGCGACAATACTTTCCAGCAATGCCGCCTTGTGGGCGCCCCCTTTTTTGAGCTGCTATTCTAATAAAGTAAACTGACCTTGTCGAGCCCTAAAGTGGAGGCTTCCTTGCAGCACAAATGCAGCAGCAGAAGTTTGGGAACATGGATGGCTTCCACCCACACACAAAAGGCCAGGAGAAATGCACTTTCGAAATGCAGTTGTGCACAATGAAAACAAGCAAACAGCAGTCACAAAACGGTCCACTACACTAAAGATTATTGTGCAAAAATACGCGGAATAAATAACGCTCCAAGCTAACACACCGGTTTAATCGTGTAAAAATGCTCGTCACGGATTGTGGCCTATAACCCAGAGCCACCCAATCTTCCCAAATTACTGCATTCCGTAGCGCCTGCTCGAAATGAACAAATCGAGTCAAACAAGCTTTCCGATTGGTTGATTGATGTTGGCCATCTGAATTATAAGTAGTCGGAACATAAAAGGCTAACAGGTTCTGCCAGCTCTCCCCACCTCAAATTGATTAAATCGCATAATGCTGCCATATCGAAACCATCAATTGCAGCCCTGCAACACGGTCATCCTACCGTTCATATAATACATCTAGAGAGAAATATCTCCCATCTCCACGTATTTTGGCTGCCACGGAATGGTGGAGCCTAAAGGCAGACTTCGGTGGTAGTACCTGTGGGCCCCGATTACTGGCCACACTTTAACAAGTCTTTTCGAGGTTCATTCTGCAAGAGAACACCGGCGTTAAGCACTTTCGTGGAAAAAGAACTAAGGCTGACAAGCACTCGAAACAACTTCGATGCATTGTGACAAGAAATGCACACGCTCAATGTTTCGTCTGCTTTCTTTCTCCACTCTTTTGCCATTACCACAGTCTTCATCTCGTTACCACCGATGGCAGTGCCCACGATTAGCCACGCTCTGCACTTTTCTTCACCCCCTAGTGGTTACAAAGCAAAAACTAGAAGGCTAGCCCTCTGGGTACACTACGTGGCTCTAGTATGGACCACACGTGGCGTCAGATTAATGCCCACTCGGTTCAAAAGGAACGCAAATAATTAGACAAAGTTTATGGGAAGGGAACAGGTCCAACTCCAAGAAACACTTGTGGCAGGGGCCACAAAACAAAACTCAAAGCACACCACAGGAACGAAAAGAATAAAGGAAACCAGAAGCATCACAGACCTTGAACATGCGCTCAGTCGATGTACAGCAGTTCAAAGGAGCTTTGTCATGTACGATGTAGTTGACATGCCTCCATAGTTAGTGACAAGTTAAGAAGCCAGTACAAGCTCTGCCTCCAGCACATGCTCGTTGCCATCTGCCAGGCACTGGCAGCGTCTGCAAAAAATGTTATAAAGGGCAGAAAACTGGTGTTGGAGGCAGAGCATATGCTGAATTCTTAACCTGTCACCGACTATAGCTCTGCAACTTATACAAATGGCGCTTGCTCAGTCATGTCAGCGTGTCCCAGATATCACAACCCATCCTCGTAGTACCTTCGGTGATGAAGCAACGCCTGCAAAGCACCACCACCACCGCCGGCCACCGCCTGTTCAGAAGAAGACACCTCGCATTCGGCGCCGATCGCAACGCTCTCCTCAGTCCCGTCTTCAGAATACAGACTCAGCGAAGTGAGGTCCACCGGATCCGTGTCGCGATCAGAGGCTCCGTCCTCTTCTGACATTGAGTCGCGGTAGGCCTCGCTGCTCGTGTTGCCGGACCACGTCTGCGACTCGAAGCTAGTTTCAACCGCCTCCGACGGCGACGTCTCGAGGGGCGTCCCGCCTTCCGCAGGCGCTAGAGGCTGCCGCGGAACTGCGCTCCTGTCGCAGGTCGTGCCACCGGCGCGGCGGTTTTCGACTTCCTCTTGCAGCGGTTCGTCGAGCCGGATTCCAGCGATGCCTTTCTTGGGGATGGTGGCCAGGTCCCGTTTCACGCGGCGTCGGCGGGAGAGGTCGTTGCGGCGGACCTGAACCATGTGCTCAAAGTCTACGATGTAGAGGAAGCCGGCGATGAGGACTTCACACCTGCGTGCCGGCAAAGCACATGTCCAGAAATCAGTAATTAGAACATTCTTGCCACATGCAATTAGCTATGGGCTTGCAGGACCACACTGTCAAAAAAACAAGCACAGCACAGTACAGGCAGCAACAGCCTCGCAGTGCCCAATATTGGCCGAGTGTCTCAGCATGCAATCAGTCGAGTGTCGGCAAGAGATTGGCAGTGTCAGGAAGCAGTCGGCTGAGAGTCAGCATGTGATCGGCCGAGTGTCAGTACGTGATTGGCAGAGTAATGGAAAGTGACTGGCTGAGTGGCAGTCTCACCTTGGCTCCTGCTTGGCAGAGGCTGCCTCGAGCTCTGCGCTAGTGCGTTCGTCGTACTGCCACCAGCCGTTGCGGCCCTCGTAGAACCACTGGTAGTTGTTTTCGGAAACCTCGTCTGTCTCAGAGCCACTTTCCGATAGGAGTTCTGGCTTGTCCGTGAAGTCCGCCGGAATTTCCTGCAAGTCACGAAATACCTTTGTCAAACTGCACACAAATGACAGATGCAGGAATAGTGGTTTGAATCGGATAGTGCTGCATCATTCGTAGCCTTCACGGTGCAAGGTAAAGCCACGACAACCGGTTCTCCTAACAGTATTGAAGCTAGGATTGACAATGTGCTACTTGATTCTAGCCACTATTCAGACACCCCAACACAAAAAGCAAATGGCCGATGGACGAGGAAAAACATGGCACAGAGCCACAGATGCCGGCCTAACCTCAGACCAAAAAGTGTAATTATGTTGGGAAACTATCGTCAAAATAGTTCTGAGTGGCCACTTCCAAGGGACAATGACACGGCTTTCTAATTCTGGCTAATGAGTGCCTAACAAACTTGGGCATAGTTACCTGTCGGCACATAGCACACTTCTTGCTCTGGTTAGCGATCCCTTTGACGCAGAGGTAGCAGAATATGTGACCACAGGGCAGTTTAGCTGGGTGGATACACTTCTGCAGGCAGATGGCACATTCCAGCTTGGATTGTGGTGAGCTGTCACCCTCGACCCACCTGCAATTAAGACGAAAGCAGGAACTGTTTCAGTACTCTGTGGGTCAGTGGCCCAATCTGGAGCAGGGCTTAAAGTCTGGGGGTCCCAGGGGTCGCTGACCCCCCCGCTGATTTTAACGGATGGTCCGAGATCCTCCTCGACAGCCCCAGTGTTAGTGAGATCAAAATCATATCTTGCAATAAAATAGCTTGTTTTCAGGGATGTGACATTTGGAAATCAGCAATCTGAGGGTTTCAGGTACAGCGTGGGCAGAGTCAGCAGTGAGGTTTTTTATGTGCATCTATAGTCCGTTGTAACTCAAGAAGCTAGGGCGAGGGAAAGGAAGGCCGGGGAGAAGGAAGCAGACGGAACGCTAAAGCTCTCTTCTCCAGCGTTCCGTCTGCTTCCTCCTCCCTGGCCTTCCTTTCCCTCGCCCTACCTTCTTGAGTTGCAACGGACTATAGTACATCTCATCAGAACCCCCCTTCCCCCCTATCTTCTTGTAGGGACCCCCCTCAACTTACGGGAGACTTTAAACACTGATCTGGAGTCAGTGTACCAGATTAAGGACACTAGGCAAAGGTGGTACCGTAAAATACCGAGCAAATGGCCATGCAAAAGTCGGAGATAATCACGGAAAAATGGGGATAGCCACTTGTTAGGTTCGGCAGCAAAAAAGCAGAAGGGGCATACTGTAGGGTAATCCCTTGTTTGTTCCAAACAGAAATATATAGAGCTTTTTTTTTTTTTAGGCATTTTTAAAAAAAGTTGTGAAAGCTACACTTGCGTGGTTTGTGCAGGTGAGTTATACAGTCACGGGGGACATAGTATAGGGGGCTAATCGTGACGATCAGTCGGCTAATTAAGTAAAATTTGTTAAATAACTTTTCAATTAGTGAAAATAGACATGTGGTTCCAATTAGAAACTTGCTGAACGTCAATGAAAACCACTAAATCAACTTTTTTTAGAACGATGCAACACAGGGGCAGTATTTTACAGCGTTCCATAGAAATGCTCCCATTGGAACGCGCTTCTCGGTTTCGTTTTTTATCGGAGCGCATCGCTGCACCTGCGGTCCTGCTCCCCAGTGGCTTAGACGCTCAACACACGTGTGCCTTAGTTCCCTCCATCCCACGAGGGAGGCAAGAGGGTGGCTTCGTGCCGTGAACCCCGGGGCGCAGAACCGGGGGGTGCAAAGATGAGCTCCGATAAAAAACCGAAACCTAAAGATGCGTCCAAAGAACGCCATAAAATGCTGCCCCTGTCTTGTATCTTCCTAAAAATAGTCGAGTTAGTGGTTTTCAATGATGCTTAGCAAGTTTCCAATTGGAACCACGTATCTATTTTCACTAATTAAAAGTTCTGATCGTTACCGTTAGCCCCCTATACCATGTCCCCATAACTCACCTGCACAAACCGCGTAAGTGTAGTTTTCACGGCTTTTTTTTTAAACTATTCTGTAAATGTTAAAAAAAACACCCTGTAGAAGCAGTACAGAGGCCTGGCAGAAGCCTACATTTTTAAAGCAGCTGCATTGCTCTCATTAAGCCTGCTTTCTTCTGCCGGCGCTCAGGGTTCAAGCTTTGCCACTTTGCAACGACGCGCGCGCATAAGCTTCGCTGCTTTGCACGGCTTCCTGCCGTGCAAAGCAGTGGTTTGCTGGAGTGAGTGCTTGACAAGTCCTTAGCCAACATTTCAAATGTTTCAAAAGTAGGTTGTGGGCGCTCATTACTACATTCGTGCACGCTCGGTATTTTACGGTAGACGTATGATGCCAGGTGCAGCAATGGTAACCTTCTGTCTCGTCGCCATGGCAAGTAGGCAACTAGTACCGGCCACTAATGACTACTCGACATGTTTTATTGCTCTACTTGTTCAAATGACCGTAATAACCCGATTCAACACCAATCGTCGAAGCATCTGCCTCGCAACTTTCTGGGATAAATATCACCTTCCAGAATAACAATGAAGAATTGCCCACCACTATGAAAACACCAAACATGGATCACGAGATCAGCTTAGCCCGCTCTCCCTAAACGTCGCGACCGGTGCATGGCCACGGGCTTGGAGGACATCCGTGACAAAGAAAAGAAAAAGAAGGAAATAAGAGGAAGCAATTTTCTGTTCACAAACAAGAACAAATCGGTCCCCGCCTGCAAAACGTGGAAACATTGCCAGCCTCTATAGAAACATATACCGAGAACCGTAAGGATAGCAAGGACCCATTCTCCCAGTATCACGACCACAAGCGATGAGGGCGGAGGAAGTCAGTGATTAAGGTAAGAAAAGAAGATAACCTGAAAGAAGCACTGGTTTGTTCACAAACTGTGCCAGTCTCCCAGTTTTCGTATGCATCTGTCCAATTTGCACCATATTTAACTCTTTCCGTACTACACCCACGGGCCGCCAATCAACCGTCATCGATGGTTTCCGCATGTCACCAAAATTAGAATTTGGCGAGCAGGAACAGCTTAGGCCCATTTTGTGGATAGCCAAAGAACTAGGGGTTCAGTTTCGATTTTGTTTTATTTATTTCTTCACATAAATACCTGTATTGCCGTTAGGCATTATCGCAGAGGGTGGGCTTTAAAAAAGTGTTCATTAAAACAACATAAGAGAGAGAGAAACTTCTCATTAGCGGGTATTCATTTGAGACAGGCGAACTAGCTTGAATCTGTCCATGTTGATCATATTGTTTCTTCTATACAGCAACCTCGACAAGTGAAACGTTGCATGTGTGCACGTTTTATTTTTCTCGACAGTTGGCACCGAGTTGTTTTTAAGCATGCAGTTGAGGGATAGTGTTTAAAACTGAAACTGATACGAGGTGTTACCATTATTGAATACTGTGATATTTTCTCAGTGGTGTGTGCCTTACCACGTATACACGAGTACTTTGGCTGCAGTGTAAGTGCCTTTCCTCTCCCTCTTCTTTATTGTTTAGCCTAAATAAAATGACACAATGTTATTAGTCTATCTCTCGTTAATTTTCATGTTTATAAAATATGTCTGCTTCAAGTGGGTTTTACAAAGCAAAGAGGAAAATAAATATTAAAATTTTCTTTCTTTTGAGTGCACCTTCTGGACAGCGTCAGTGTCACGGACTCCCAAGAAGATCTCATAACAGCGATCATCTTTCCAGCGATGCAATGCAAGGTATCTCTGGAAGGATCATCGCTTATTTTATAAATACGATAAAACAGGATACAATAAAATGACTGACCGTATTCTGACACAAAGAGTTGCTTGTTCAAAGGTAAGCAGATGGCTCTTTGTACAAAGGTAAGCAGATGCTTTTTTAAAATTTTATTCTTGCTTAATTTTATGATATAAAATGAATGCGCGGATTGAGGGTTGTATGCAGTTCTGAACTTTGCGGATGCAGATACAAAGTCTGCAGATGCGGATCGGATCCGGATACAATTATTTAAGAACATTGCGGATGCAGTTCGGACACGGATACGAAGTCGGATGTGGATGATCAAACTTATCTACGCGGGGCTCTAGATATAACTACATGTTTAGACCTTGTTCTAATCTTTTTTAACAAATACCAAGTTCAACGTTTAAATTTTAGAAACCTTTCCGAGACATTCTTAGAAACCTTTTTTTTCTTCTTCTTAAGATTAGCGTATTGGCTACATTCTTATTTATTATAATTTAGCAATATGCCAAAACCAGTTCTTAAAGAAAAAAAAAAAAGAAATGTTTTATTTATCCCACAGAAATTGCCACTTTTTCCCGATAGTACGGAAAGAGCTAAGCTACAGTCCTCCGGTCTGATCGCTACTCCCTGCCTCTTCATGAGACTTTGCTGCTTGTCTAAACATGACGAGGAATGACCACACGGTGAAGAAGAAAGTCGAGGTCAATGTGTGGCATCAAAAGCATGAACTGAACCCGAGTACAAGTCACATGTCGCTTCAATGTAGATGGACCACAAACCGGAGGATGCACGAGACTCCCAAATATGAAACGCTGCTACAAGAGCATCGTGGCATAAGGAAGCCAAAATGCGCAATTCAGCACTCATCCGTCGGTATTCAGTGACAACTACCGAAAGACAGCCATATGGGAATACTAAAAACACTGCTGCTCGTCATCCCGAATGAGCAAGCGACGGAAGCTTTATTTTGCAAGGAAGTACAGACGTGTTTCATGCGGGCTTTGTTCTCAGTTCTCAAGACACCCGAATGATCATGCCTTGTGAGGAATTAAGAGCAGTGAGGGTAGGCACTGAATCATAATCATAATTACATAATGTGGTGACGTGAATACATTAAGTGGAGCATCGAAACCTTGGCAGAGAAGCAGTCAGAGAATAACTTTGTGCATTGGAAAGCAGTTGCATTGGAATACTGTTGGAAGGCAAAAAGACCAGAGAATGTCCGGGTCCTTTCTGAGCGCGGTAGGCTGTCACGAAGACTGAGTCAGCGCGGAACATCTCCGTGGTGGCTTATGAACCGGGGAAAGCGTCGCATTACTCTGACAGCAAGGGCCAACACATCAAGTGGTATTTTCTTAGTCGGTAAAGGGTTAAGAATTAAGTAGACGCTTTGCCTCCAGCACAAGCTTGCTGCCTTTGATAAAAATGTCACATGCACAGCACTGCCACCGACTACAGTTTAACCCGGGAATCAGAAGCATTCATAATATTACTGGAATTCCGAAATGATTCAGACTCCTAACGAAATATCCGACAGCACAATACAAAGAATGTTTAAATGAGTAAATTAATTAATAAACTCCGGCTATCGGACCTTTGCTTTTAGACAGTCTGACTTGGGGAAATCTCTTAAATCACAGTCACAGAAGCTTAACAGTATGCGAGGAAGTGTAATGATTTTTTTAAGTGAAAATTATTTGTTTCAAGCAGAGGCCTGCTATGATTAGCTTCCACCTTTACTTTGGCTGATGTTACAAAACTCGTTAACTGATAAAAGTGACGGTAGCTGATATTACTATGGCTTGACTTAAGCAAGTTTGGATTACAAGCCATTCTCGCGTGGCTAATTTGCAGCTGAAATCATACCGTCCCAGTTCAGATCGCTTTTGGTTAATTTCTCTAGGCAGGCCATGTGTCTTGTGCATCAGAAAGTAAGTCTAACGTAATTTCAGTCGTTGGTTTTTGGCTCGTACTCAAATAAGACAGTAAAAAAAAAAAAAAAAAAACTGACGTTGAGCAAACGGAATTATTTCCCCCTTTGTGGGGTAACACAGGCTACACGCTTTAAAGACAACTATATCGCCAGTAAGTCGATACTCGAGTAACCGAATCACATACAAATTCAACAGTAACGGTCAAAACGACGAAAAACAAAATGAACGCCGACAGATCCTGAAACGCACATCGTAGGTGAGCCGTTAGTGCGGCCAAACAAGGCCGTGGGATGTCGTACAAGCGATCGCTTATCATTTGTTGCGCGATTCTCTCACGTCCCAGTAAGCTGCAGGATTCTGTACGTGAATTGCAGAAGACGAACAAAACCAAACAAAATGCTATCCTCGAAATGCAAAAATGCCGAGTTCGCGTTCCGCAGTTCTCTTACCTCGAAGATGGCCCTCGGCGGCAGTTTCTTTTTCCACATCCATGGCTTTGGGGGTTCCACGCAAAAGAAAATAGGGTAGGGTTCCGCTGTGCGAGCGGCCAAGTTGAACCAACGGCCTTGGGTTTAAAGCTAAGGACCAAATTTAAAGAACTGCATCCCTCAGGCTCTTCTGATTACACAGCATGAGGAACGGGAACACAAACAAACGGATTAAAAATCAAAAAGTTTCCTTCGTTTATTCAACTTTGACGACTGGAGCAAAGAGTTGACTCCCTAAAGACGTAAATAATTACGTGACGTCAGAATCGCTTATGATTATGAACAAATCGAGGGTCAGTCGGGGTAGGTTTTCTGAACTCGAATAAGCGAACGTGATAACAGCGAGATTAAGCTAGCCACCTAGCGGTTCACAAACGTCTTCTTTTACATTATTTCAAGACAAGACAACTAAATTAATTAAAATGTAAATCATAATTAAATTTTAAAAGTTTTAGGTAATTATATTTATAGGTGTTGCAAATTCTAATTGAGTACAACGATAAAAAAAGTGAAACCGCCCCTTCTCTGGGAACGAGGCTGGCTGACCTTTCTGGCTCCTCGCCGCCATTGCTCTCGTTTCTCGGCACCTGGCAAGCACCGCGATGGCCTTCGTTTCAGCCAGAATCACGGGCGCCCTAGCCAAGCAGATCGCCCGCACGGTCACCAAGTACCCAACCAAATGCATTGGGGTAAGTTCGGTCGCCGTGCGCTCCCTATCCACCTCGAACCGCCTGTACGCCGGCGCCGGCTCGGCCGAGGTTTCGTCCATCTTAGAAGAACGCATCCTCGGCCAGACCACGACTTCCAACCTCGAAGAAACCGGCCGCGTCCTCTCCATCGGCGACGGTATCGCCCGCGTGTACGGCCTGAAGAACATCCAGGCCGAGGAGATGGTGGAATTCTCCAGCGGCCTCAAGGGCATGGCGCTCAACCTCGAGCCCGACAATGTGGGTATCGTGGTCTTCGGTAACGACAAGCTCATCAGGGAAGGTGACATTGTCAAGCGTACGGGCGCTATCGTCGACGTCCCCGTCGGTCCCGAGCTTCTGGGTCGCGTGGTCGACGCCCTCGGCAACCCCATCGACGGCAAGGGACCCGTCGCGTGCAAGGGCAGGGCTCGTGTCGGAGTCAAGGCCCCAGGCATCATCCCCCGTATCTCCGTGAAGGAGCCCATGCTTACGGGCATCAAGGCCGTCGACAGCCTTGTCCCCATTGGCCGTGGCCAGCGAGAACTCATCATCGGCGACAGGCAGACTGGTAAGACCGCCATCGCCATCGACACCATCATCAACCAGAAGCACTTCAACGAGGGCAGTGACGAGAAAAGAAGTTGTACTGTATCTATGTCGCCATCGGCCAGAAGAGGAGCACAGTCGCGCAGATCCTGAAGCGCCTCACCAGTGCGGACGCCATGAAGTACACCATCATCGTGAGCGCCACCGCTTCAGACGCCGCCCCTCTGCAGTACCTGGCCCCCTACGCCGGCTGCGCCATGGGAGAGTACTTCAGGGACAACGGCATGCACGGCCTTATCATCTACGACGATCTCTCCAAGCAGGCCGTGGCCTACCGGCAGATGTCGCTGCTGCTGCGTCGTCCCCCCGGCCGCGAGGCCTACCCCGGTGACGTCTTCTACCTGCACTCCCGTCTGCTCGAGCGTGCGGCCAAGATGAATGACACCTTCGGCGGCGGCTCCTCACCGCCCTGCCGGTCATCGAGACCCAGGCCGGAGACGTGTCCGCCTACATCCCGACCAACGTCATCTCCATCACAGACGGACAGATCTTCCTCGAGACGGAGCTCTTCTACAAGGGCATCCGGCCCGCCATCAACGTCGGCCTGTCCGTGAGTCGCGTCGGCTCGGCCGCGCAGACCAAGGCCATGAAGCAGGTTGCGGGGTCCATGAAGCTGGAGTTGGCCCAGTACCGTGAGGTTGCGGCCTTCGCCCAGTTCGGATCCGACCTCGACGCAGCGACCCAGCAGCTGCTGAACAGGGGTGTCAGGCTGACGGAGCTGCTCAAGCAGGGACAGTATACGCCCATGGCCATTGAGGAGCAGGTGGCGGTCATCTACACCGGAGTCCGCGGCTACCTGGACAAGTTGGACCCGTCCCAGATCAACCGCTTCGAGGCGGAGTTCCTGCCACACATCAGGTCGACACAGAAGGAGCTGCTTGCCACCATCGCCAAGGAGGGCCACATCAGTCCGGACACAGACGCCAAGCTGAAGAAGATTGTGGTCGACTTCATGGCGTCCTTCCAGGCCTGAAGCGGTTGCAAGGCAGCACCGGGGGTTGAAGGAGACCATTCCGCCGTGAAGGGGCCATCATAGGACTATATTTCGTACGGAAGTGGCTTGGGCCGTGCACGGTCGCTTTGTGAATAAATAGTTTTCCCACAGTCAAACTGGCGTCCTTGCTGTATGCAACGACCTTAGGGAGCTTTCAAGGTCATTCTTAGTTTTTAAGCAGTGAGTACTGCTGCAAGAGCAATTGTATTGGTTAGTATATTGCACCAAGTTTTATTTTTTGGGCCTTTCCAGAGCATTCAATACATTTCCAGATTCTGTAATGTTGGTCACTGGTTTCTTTAGCTACTGTGAGTAACTTTCTGTAACAGTCTCAAAGCTATTTGCCAATTCAATTTTGTTTTTAGCATACAATGTGCTATATTATCAACTCCTAGACATGGCCCTTTTGCTGCAATTTGTCTCAGTGAACAAGCATTGTCCCTAGCCCCATACTGATGCAGCACCCATGTCCATTCTGTCCCTGCACTGGCCTCTGCTAGGCCGACTTAGAAAACACAGAACTACAATACCTGGCCCTTTATGGCAAAGGTGCTTCATGACTGGGATGAATCACACAAAGGTGCAAAGCTCATCAGTTTGCTAAGAGAAATGTGAGAACTTCTGCTTGTGCAGGGTGAAACTGTGTTTGTGAATAGTGCCTGTTTATATTGTTCAAATCTTGTAAACTTAATGCCTTTTATTATTTTCGTCCAGCACAGAATTGCCAACAGGAGGGGGGGGGGCATTTACCCAGGTGAACTTCTCTGTCTTCCTGCCTTCCTTCCATCCATCGCTACAACCCCGGTTTCTATGCACAGCAGAAGTTAGTCTGCCTTTTGCACAAGGGTTGCGAGGATGTCAGAATGCCAATCTCTTAGTGGCTGATTGAAAAAAATAGTGAGTAGACCTCAAGGCAGTGGTGTATGCAGGAATTTTTTTTTCAGGGGGGGCTAAGGTGGGGTGAAGAGGAGGGTGGGGCAGGTCAAAATGCATCTGTACATTTTTAAGCCTGCTGGATTTTTTTTTTTTTTTGGTGGGGGGGGGTCTTTTTTTATGCTCTGTTTTATACTTTAGCATGCAACGCTGTCAAAGCCACTGGCGCGAGCGCGTGGCTTCATTTACGTGTTTTGTTTGCGCGAGAACGCGTGCAAATGATCAACGAGATGAAGCCCTACGCTCGCGCCAGTAGCTTTGACAGCGTTGCACGCTAAGTATGAAACAGAGTATAGCTATGCCACTGCCTCAAGGCATCTAGGATTGAGGTATACCCACTATCCTTTCAATCAAAGCCAATCGGAGCTGGGCGTCGTTCAGACGACTTGCTCTCTGCATGGTCAGTGATATGTTGAGAGTTTAGGGAAGCTCCTCCCATCTCTTTCCACTTTAGCAGAGCGAATGCTGGAGAAGAGGTTACCTCCTTTCCAGCGTTCGTTTGCTAAAGTGGAAAGAGGTGGGAGGAGCTTCCCTGAACTCTTAATCTATAACTAGGGTGTGTATTTTCCGGTTTTAACCGAAAAACACCGGTAAACATCCGTCGGTGACGAAAATACAAAATCGGTTAAAACCGAAAAACACCGGTGGTTGGACATTTTCGTCCTGGTTAAAACCGAAAAACACCGGTCGTTGCATGTTTCCGACCTAGCGAAGCCCTTTCCCCGTAGAGGTTCGTCAAACGTGTTATCTCGCCCTCCTTTCTGGGGGTCAAAAGCGTCTAGTTAACGCAGTGGAAGCTAAGCTCTCACACGCCTTTCCCCCATTGTGTCTCCCATGGCCCCCTTTGTGGAAAAATTAACGCAGTGGAGGGTACGCTCTCACGTGCCCTTTCCCCATTGTGTCTGGCCAAGTGATGTCGGTGTAAGCTCATGTATTCAGAGGTCGCTGTAGTTCCTGGAAGACGCTGCCAACATTCGTGTCGTACAGGGCTACTGACCTTTGAGAACTGAGATTCGTTCATTGCTATCTGTTTAGTTTCCAGGGGCTTTTGGGGAAACGAAAAAGGGTTTTGTTCTGTAAAAATTTCCAGACGTGTTTGAGAAGGCGTTTCCGCCCCGCGTCTGCGGGTTTTCTCAACGTGAGATTTGCTTCCCTTCAGTCGAACACTTCAAGTGTCGTCGTCACGTGGAGTAGAAGGCCACCAGGATGGGACGCAAGCGGAAAGCTCCGGATGACCACGCTACAGATTTCATGGATGAATCGTCGTTCTTGTTCCGCTGCAAGTTGTTAATCCGTGCATAAAAGTGGAGCTGCCAGAGGGATTTGTGCCTTATGAAAATATCTATCGGTTGGTCCTCCGAGACAAGCGCAAGCTGAGTGACCTAGATTAAGAGTTTCTCTGTTACCGCCAGTATGCTGTGACTAGCACCGTTGATCCAGTGTTATTTTGGAAACTTCATTTACCTGGCCACTACTGTCCCAAGCCTCGCTGGACATTTTATGATTTCCTGTGTCCAGCACAAATGTGGAGCGTGCGTTTTCAAATTGCGGGTTGTGAACCTCAAGGAACGTGCTGCCATGATGGATGCAAGCCTCTCGAAGTATGCTTGCCTCTACTATATTAACCAAGTGTGAGAAATAGATGTTTCCTCGAGAAGAAGTGTATGAAATATGTGAATAAAATTGGAACTCTCTGTCTGTGATCAATCGCATTTTTTTCCACCGATACTCACCCGATTTTAGCCTCGTCGTGAGAGGTTCCTCCGAAATACACCGGTGTTTCGAAAATAAATAAACACCGAAAAACATCCGCCGATTTTTCTCACAAATAAACACCGGAAAGTACACACCCTATCTATAACCGACTATAAGTGATTTTGTTTTTTTGTAAGCGACTATAGGAGCCACAGAGCCAGCATGCTTACATATATGGTGGGAGAGTGCAGGAGGTAAGGGAAAAGAGAACAAGGACTTATAGTCTCCAGTAGGATCAAAGCTGGGGCGTGTGACCGCAAGAGATGCCAACTTTAAGTTCCACTCCCGCTCGAGTGCCGGCAAGTCAATGATTTGCTGGGCATGGTCCTAGTACCACCAAGTGTATGTACCTCGACCACTCCGATTTTTCTGAATGACTCCTACTGCTGGGTGTTTGTACTTTAAGTGCAACAATGTTGTGGCTACAACCCTTACACTCCCACTATTCTCCTATGTGTATTATTGTTTATACTGTTTGTAGGCTGTTGTAGAACTTTATTGCATGAATGCCAGAAAAAAGGGTTCCTCGGCCATCCCTCGAGATAGTCTGAGAACAATGTGATGTTCTTCCTTTTTGCCAGGACTGGCTGGCTCTCATGTTTATTGGACTTCACCTTAAACTGCATCAAAAATTGTTCTCAGAGTATTTGTTATAAAAACAATGTGTTTTGGTTGCCTCCCACAAAACCCCCATTGTTGAAGGGATGGGTACTCAAACTGGGCTCCTATACTTTGTGTCACTAAAACCGTGCAGTACAGCCAAAGCTACAGGGAGAGGGCGTATCTGAACCTGTTCAAGAAGAGGAACAGGAGAGAGAGGCTGGGATTCCCAGCCTTTCTCTCCTCTTGAACAGGTTGGGATGCGCCCTCTCCCCTGTAGCTTTGGCTGTACTGCACGGTTATAGTGAGAAGGAGTATAGGAACCCAGCAGTTCCCAGAGTACCCTCAGGGTTCCCCAAACTCCAGGAGTTCCCTAGAATACCATGTCAAGCACTCCCAAATTGCAAGAGTCCCCAAGACAGGGTTCATACAGGTTTAGAAAACAAAAATGCAAGGGTTTTCAAGGACTTTCAAGGCTCTGTAAACATACCTTAGAAAAAACCATACTGTTGTACCTGGCAGTTTTATAATAGCACAACTTCTTCACACGTAGACAAAACCGAAACTACTTCGAATGTTGCCAGGCGTTTAACAGACATCCATTAAATGTCTCTTAAATGTGATACTGCAAAATAAAACTTGTCCGTTGGAAACTTAAATTTTATTGTTTTAATAAAAAGAAGGTATGTGTGAATACTGGATTTTGAGTTCAAAGCAATTTGAAGCAAATAGTAGTAGTTTTTTCTAAATATTTTCTAATTGAATACCAAACAATTCTCCGAGCCTTTCACTACTGCACCATGCTTAATCGAAAACACAGCTGAACATGTAAAGGTTGTTCAGTAAGTTACTTTTTAAATATTGAATTAAAATTACCTTAGCTTACGAATGGACAAGTGACTTGGGAACATTTACAACTTCAGCTGGGTTGTATGGTGCAGTAGTGGAAGTCTTGGAAAAACTATTTTATATATATGTGCCAGTTTTTATATGAACTGTGGTCTTAGAAAATCTAACACCCACATTGGGATGGCAAGTAAACGATGCATTTGACATAAAATTACACCTATAGTGATGCCAAGCTACCCAAGAAACACAAATTTTGGCCAAGCATTGGCCACTGGCTGGCAATGGTCTTTTGGCCAATGGCCAAAGAATGGCCATTCATCGGCCAATGCTTGGCCGATGGCAGATGGCCAGTGAAAGGCCAGTCATCGGAGAATAGCTGGCCACTGTCATGCCACTGGCCAAAGCACCATTGGCCAATGATTGGCCAAATCTGTGCTGCTTGGGATATACCTGATTGAGGGGATTTATAAATCTTCTTGCTAGATATAAAAATGTTATTTGATCTTGCTTTAAGAAAAATAGACAATCACAAATGGAAAAAAAAGTGGGGTGTTGGTATGTTTACACAGCCTAGAACTTGGACTGCCTCGACGGGCGACGAGTCCCCCAGCTGTAGATGAGAAATTTAGCCAGTGCAGTGCAAACCGCTAGCCTGGCGTCTTTAACGTGCACCACGCAGTGGCGACACACGACTGCATGCCGGTACGATGCTCGTCCACATCGAAATGGGCAGGGTGGAGGTTGAACCCAGTGCCCTGGGTTCTGGAGCGTGAACTTTTGCTCCACATGCTCCGAGCTAGTGTGCGCTAGCCCACTAACCCGGTGGGCTAGCGCACCGAGCATCTCTGTTTAACATATGCTCTTGTATGGTAGCCACAGTTTAATTTTAAGAATACTACTAAACTCCTATGCCACAAAATTTGTTTTTTTTGTTTGTGTTTTTTTTTCTAAATACATTAGGTGCATGCCTGCACCCTCCAACTTTAAAGGGATACTACAACGAAATTTGGGCGCTCATTTGTTGGTCTATACGTGTTCAAAGGAGCAGTATCACATTGAACATACCAATATCTTGTTAAAAAAGTCTCGAAAAGGAATTTTAAAACAAATTAAATGATTAGCAAAGAGCACCTGGTGGATGTCGCTAACGCCTCGTTTGTAATGCCCGTCTAGGAGCCTTGACAGCTAGTGACGGTAAGTGTCTCGCCCTCCGGCCACGACGACAGAAGAGGGAAGGAGGAACTCCCACTTCCCGAGAATGCCTTTTGTGTGTCGCAGGTCGCTATTGTCCCCGTACAAGATTACAGAAGATTAACTTGTCACTCAAAATTCGTACAAAAGCAGCCGCTTCGGTGGCTGGAATGACTAGGCCATCCTCTCGACGTCAGCCTCGCCGTAGCTTTGCTCGTCTTGAGACGACCTACGTCACGATT
Source organism: Ixodes ricinus (assembly GCA_037355805.1). Taxonomy (NCBI): domain Eukaryota; kingdom Metazoa; phylum Arthropoda; class Arachnida; order Ixodida; family Ixodidae; genus Ixodes; species Ixodes ricinus. Next base: position 80,946 of record JAZHYW010011063.1, on the reverse strand, counting down.
GCGTTGGATGTCACATGGTCTCCGCTGGGCCTTCTCCAAGCGCTTGCCAGAGTGGGCTGTTTATAACGAAAATACAGCCACCAGGCTCAAAATACAAACGTGCGATTGTCATTTACGGATATTGTGGATCATATTCAACCTATTTTTGAACACGACAAGAACATTTCAAATTTCGTTGAAGTATCCCTTTAAAGGGCTTTTCTTCTAGTGATGGACAAAATCTGCTGAACTTAGATTCGGCAAAGTTCGGCACATGTGGAACCTTTGAAGGAAAGTTCGGCAAATAGTCTGCACACGCGTGAGAACGCAACAAGGCCATGGATTTCAAATGGACGCCGTGCAGTCGTGCAGTTACCATCGTACAGTGTAGTACAACCAGCGGTTACGGCGAGGTGCGGAGTAGGCGACATGGTAACCGTGTGTTTGCCAGCCTTTTGTGAGTTCTCTTCAATATTTTCTGCGTGAAAAACAGAAGATCGACCAGAAATGGACGCAAAAATGACGCAGTCCACTGCGCAAGTGACAAATGATGTAGTACAATCGGGATAACGTGAGTTTCATTTTTATCTTCTAGTGATGCAACGAGGTAACTTGACTGACATTGACTGACAAGCAATCCTGTTTTCGGCTATCAAGTAGTTTGTGCCAAAACAAAATAATACCCCACTGTATTTGCACAGTATTTGCACAATCTTATTATAAATGTAAGAAAACAAAATGTAATTGTGGTTTATTACCTTAAGAGGACAATGCCTAAGACTATAGTTATGGAATTCCAGGGTTTTCAAAGACTTGGATATGGCATCTTCAAATTCAAGGTTTTTCAAGGCTTTCAAGGACCCGTGCGAACCCTGCTAGAGTACCCTCAGGGGTTCTCCAAGGTGCCCAAATTTGCTCAATTGTCCCCACCCGTAAGTAAAGTGGTTTTCCAATTTTAGCACCATTGTAGCTGATCTGAGCCAAGCACTCCCTTGTATTTGCAGTATTATTTACAAGCCTCCTGTACTGTTGTAAGGGACGATATTGGTCCTGAACATTTTTTTGTCATTTCTTGTCCAGTTTATACTACGCTCTCACATAGAATACATATAACTATTTTGTGCCTAATACAAACATACCTTAAAGTCTTGCGAGATAGCCCACCTAACGTCAAGAGCAAATCGGCTGAAAATATGCAGTTGGCTAACTTTCGATGTACAATCAAGAAAAGTTTTAAAAAATTGCTATTTTTAGGTTGCATCCCTTCCAAGCTTGTTATGGTGGCGAGGGGCAACGAAGCAAAGATGACTGTATACTTCCCAGTCAGCAATGTTCCCTTATATCCCGCCATAGCGAACTAGCCGCATTTACGCCGAGGCAATCATTGATCCCAACACTACTATTACTAGGAGTGGGCTATCTTTCGGTGTTTATAAGAATATAGCAAATCAAGCCAAAAATAGGGGTCGGCTATCTTTCGGGGGTGGGGCATCTCTCGGGATTTTACGGTAAGTTAATTATTTTTTCCTATTATACTTTTCAAGAAAATCTCACCTTCATCACAAATGTTTCTGCCACTTTTTTACACTACTGTCGAGACTGGTTATAACGATGTCATTTGGGAATCAGAAATCACTTCGATTTCGTTATAACCGACTTCGGTTAACGAAATGCAAAAGGGAATGAGAAATCGTGATCGCTTCGCTGTAGCTGCTATTTCGTTATAACTGGTCTCGACAGTACCCTCAAGAAAAAAACATGGCACAAAGTATGTCGACATGTTCTGCAGACAGTGGAGAATGCGCAACAACAAAAAAATCTTTTACTTTTAGCATCATTCTAAAAAAGTTATCACAAGTTGAATTGTGTTCTCTGCTAATTAGAAATGAGTCATTAAAGTATTTGCCAATTAAACATTATGTGGTTATCATATTCCACATATATTAGTCTTGTTGAACTCACTGACTTTTTCAGGAGTACCAATCCCTGAAGAAAACATTAGGATCCAAGTTCTAGATCAGAAAGTGCCAGTGGGCCAAACTTTGTGTTGTGACGAAATTATGAATTCTGAGAAAACAAGAAAAGATTTTCTAAACATGCTTGCAAACAGCCTGGACATGAAGCCTCGAATAAATGTAACTATATAAATATGAACTTTCTGAGTCTAGAACTTGGAAAATATGTTGTTTGTAACTTATAGATAAAAAAATATTATTATTTACTTTATTTTACTTGCGTTTTTTGGTTATCAGTCAAGGCTGGTGGGGATTCCTTGAGATTAAAAAGTTTGAGAACTTCTGCACAGGGGTACAATTATCTGCTGCAGTTGCACGCTACCAGTACAGAGCAGTCGACAATTGCGTGTTCACCTTCGTATGGATCATGACTGTACCTGTAGAACAAACAGCTTTCCTGAATATGGCAAAAGGACCACCAAGATAATAAAACTTCCAAACTGAACAATCGCCCATACTACTTATGGTACCTCTTCGACAGAAAAAAACAAAAAACAATCGCTTCGGTATTTCATGAAAACATTTTGTTTCTCGCTTTATTGTACGGAGACAAAGAGTCCCTTGCATTAGAAAAACTCGAGTGGCCTCAGCAAATATAAGAAACTGCATCTGCACAGTTTCTTTTTAAGTTCCTCCGGGAAGCGCAAGGGGCCAGTGACGACAGAGATCATCCGTACCGGGAATTATGCGAGCTGCAGTTTGCGGCTGGCTACACACGTCGATCAATTCAAGCCCCGCGTTTCGTTTTGCAGTCAAGGTACCGGGATGTCGACACTTCTCATGTCACCTGCGAGAAAAGATTGAACAAAAAAAAAGGTACACATCAACTTCAGATTGCGTGAGGTGGTTGTTCATGTTGGTCGACGTTGCAGCGCACTAAAAAGCTGTCACTCACGCTTTCACACACACAAGAAACAAAACTCTCACACAGCGATCACTAACAAGTTTGTATTGCTTGATTAACTTCTGCTTCTACTTCTACTTCAGTTTGAGACGACCTTCAAATTCGAAAATCGTCCTCAAATTGTAGTAGAAGTAGAAGCAGACGTTAATCTTGCAATACAAAGTTGTTAGTGAGCGCTGTGTGAGAGTTTTGTTCCCTGAGTGTGTGAAAGCCTTGAGCGACAGTTTTTTTAATGCGCTGCAACATTGACCAAAGTGCACATCAAGTGGTGAGCACCCTATCTTTACAAACAAATGCTATGCTGGTGGAATGTCAACCCTAAATTCCCCATGCAACCTTCCCTAAATTATGTCCTAAACTCCCAATTTAATGTTAATGCGATAGCAATAACTGTCCCATGAAGCAAAGTCGGCGTAATCGCGAAAAACGGCAGAAAAATTCTTTCCGCGGAACGGCTCTATAATGGCGGCGAAGCGGCCTTCACTCCGTATAGATCTAAGGAACGCCACCCCACAGACCGGTGCTGCTCCCGCATGCCGTTGCAGCAGAACACACCCGCCTTTCCCTAAATCCGGCCGGCCGGTGCCCGCAGAGGCCGCCCGGTTGGCCTTTGTAAAGGATAGCAGAGCCCGCAGCTTGTAGGAATACGCCACATATACGAATGCTTTCACATCCCTACACGTAACCAGTCTTAAGTGTCCTCCTGTAATTTTGTCTTATGCTTCTCCTCAAGAACCGTTAGTGACAACAGCAGTAAGGTGTACTGACTGCAACCTCCAGCGACTTTCGAAAGAAACAAAAGGACTCGCATGGGCACTCTATCTAGACCAATTAGGCAAGTTTAGGTCTGGTGAAGTTAGGCTAAGTCAACTTCAATCATTTTAAACTACCGTAAAATTCTGTAAGGACACCGTCCTCCAGAGATCACCCATCCCGTTTTTCTGGCTAAATATCCGGAGCATAAAAATTCAGGAACATCGCCCACCTCCCCATTCCCGTCGGACGTCACGCAACCTCCGACAAGAATCTCATTAACCGTGCGATCTGCGATACCGGTATGTCTGACAAGCAAGTTCATAGTGGGTCCCCGCATTTTTGTCCGCGATCTGCGCGCGATATCGGGTCCAGTGACAGGCAAGTTTGTAGTGGGTTCCCGCATGTTTATTGCACCATGAAACGTGAATCTGCTGCGTCCGCTATTTGCAGTATCCGGTTCCTTGAGATGCGAGTTTCGGCGAGCTTCCGTGGTTCCTTCGCACCGTGAAACGCGAATCTGTTGCGTCTGCAACCTGCGGTATCCTTTCCTGTGACACAGAAGTTAGTAGCGAATTCCTGTGTGTTTATCGCATTGTGAAACGCGAATTTGCCGTGTCCGCGATCTGCGGTACCAGTTTCTGCATCATGTGGTTTTTAGCAGGTGCCCAAGTGTTTATTATTAATTTTTTATAAAATTTTGCTGTTGCATTTTTAAAGATAGCCCACGCCATCTGTTTCACCATTTATATCTTCATTTTGGGTGGGTGCTCTTAGGGAATTTTACTGTAGGCAAGGTTAGTCTAGGTGAGGTTAGGTTAGGTCAGGCTACATCAGTTTAGGTTAGGCCAGTTTAGGACGAGGTTAGGTCAGTTTAGGTTAGGTCAAGTTGTTAAGTTCGGTTAAGCTACTTTAGGTTAGGTCTGTTTGGGTAGGGTTCAAATAGTAGGCTAGTTTGGTTTACATCAGGTTAGGTACAGCTTTGCTAGATCACCTTGGATCTGGTTGCATCAGGTTAGGTTAGGTTAGTCTAGTTTTAATGAGGTTAGGTTAATCTAGTGTAGGTTAGGTTAGCCTAATAATCTATGTACGGTTAGGTTAGGTTAACCTAGTTTAGGCCAAGTTAGCTTAAGTGGGGAGGTTGGTCTTTAAATAATAAAAGTTGGGGAAAATTCATTTTTGAAAAAATTGCTTTTCTGGTATTTATACATACCCACCCAGCTCTGTGCAAAATATTATTGCTCTATCTAATTCTTAAATATGAAAGAAAAATATTAAGTCTTAATTTTCTATGAACATTCAATAGGAATACACACACTTCAAGGGCTTTTTTCTCTCTTCACACTTTTTTCACAAGTACTGATGCCTTACAGGCGTTTTCTGAAGCTTGTCTTGGACAATATAAATACATTTGGTGCCATTTTAATAGGAAAGAATGGAGCTGTGCAGTGATGCTATTTTTATAGTCTTCCAACATAAGAGTTCTATCCAATTAATTACTTTCTTAAATTATAATGAGAAAGCATAATAATGAGAAATAATGAGAGAACATGTCTTTTACACAATAATTACAATCATTTTGTAGTAACATAACCCTCTCAGTTAAGATCTAAAATAGCATCACCGCATAAATTACACCTTTGTGAATGCAGTTGCATTAAAAAATTTTAATAATTTATGAATCATTTTTTTCCAATGACCCGTAACAAATGATTTAATCAAATTAGACCAATTTTTCATAACTCGGGTTCTAGTAAAGATATTCAATATCTGATTGCATATTTGGAATAGGTGCGAGATGTGTTATACCAGTGTATAATATCATAAGTATTCTTTTATAAATAAGAAAATTACTCTAAAGCCCCACATGACCTCTTAACCTATGTCAGGTTGGGTTAAAGTAGGTTAATCTAGGTCAGGCTAGGTTAGCTTGGCCCATGTTAGGTTGGGTTAGGTAAGGTTACGCCATGTTAGGCTGGCTCGACGACGAGACAAGCTCACCTCGGTGATGACCCCAGCGGCCACAGTACTGCCACCCGAGCGAAGGGTGATCCGTCCGAGCTCCTTGAACTCCTTGTACAGCTCCACGCAGACAGGCCGGCTCACCTTCAGCTCAATGATGCCGCTCGTGTTCTTCGTCAAGCACCTGCCATCCGCACACAACTCTATGTGAGACACTCTCCCGATCCAAGGAAAGGCCAAGGGCTGGAGCACACTCATCAGTGCCTCATACAAGGCACCGCTGGGCTCTTGTTCATAATAAACCAAACTGTTATTTGGAAACGATCACCATTAATTATCTTAAACTAATCCCCCCTTGCAGCCCCCCCCCCCCCATGTAAGGCACTTCGTTGAAGTGCCTTTGAGAATTATTAAACTGAAGTTTTGACTTCCTTTGAATTACCTGTGAGCAGAACCATGAGGGCGCTGCTGGGACGGCGGGCAACCATCCTTGAAAAGATTGTTAACCACCTTCTTTTCTCACGAGAATGAAGAAAACCAAATGTCTCGGACGACATGAGGTGATGTCACGTAATGTTGTCACTTGACTTTATGGTGTCACCTGATGCGATAATGTCACATGACATCACTTCACATGACCAAGTGACCCGACATCAGGTCATGTGTCATGTCATGCTGCAATGTGTCACTGCACATTGCAGCGTCGCATTACATAACGGTGTAGCGTGACGACAGCCATGCCGACGACGTTGCGCCACGACACTGTCATCGTGACGTCGCCATCGAGGCTATGTGCCACAGACAAGCAGGCGCCAAGAGCTGGGCCAACCGGAAGCAAATCCACGGTGTCACCCTGACCTGGGCTTGTGTCGCACCACCTCCCCGGTGCCCTTGTGCAGCTGGGACAGGATGCGTCGCACGGAGGCCTGTTCGCTGGTGCTCTGGTAGTGGAGCACCAGGGGGAAGCCCCTGGTCAGGGGCACCTCCACGTTGAACACCACCACCCGGCACTGGATGCGGGTACCCACCCGGATGGGCGCGGAGGGGTCGCACAGGAAGCTGCCCACCGTTACCTGCGCGCCGAGGGACATGCCCCAAGTGGGATCGGTGGACGAGCGGCAAGGGACGCACATTACCCGCGGAAATGCTGGCGATTTTGTTTTACTCGAGGCTATGCCAATTAGCAAAACAATGACTGAGAACTGCAATTCCAAGTGTCTTGAGGAATTCCTTCTTTTTAATTTTGAAGCGAAGAAAAGTTAAGAATGTTTTAACAATGTCATCAAACGGGAGGGGTCAAACTTTGTGGTCTCGGGGAACTGCTGTGAGCGAGAACTGGGAACTCTCAACCCCGCTGACAGTGTTGTGATGAAGCAGTTCAAAAGTTTACTAACTTGATTGACAATAATACTTATGCTTGGAAGAAAACTGGGACCCTTTCGATACAAAGCCCCACATCAAAATGTGGACCTAGTACAATGCTCGAATTGCAGCTCAAACTAGAAAACGCACTACTTTACTAGGAATAGATTCATTTCAAGGAAGCCCAAGTTCTAGAGGACCCACGAGGCCTAAAAAATAAAAACTGAAGAGTTTGAAATAAGGTCGACTGCTCAGACTTAGAAAACCAACCATCCCCCTCCTGTTAGTGTAATTAAAAAAAAAAAAAAAAGCAAACGGTGGAAAAGTACACTTACGTTGATGATGTCGACTCCGGACAGCGTCAGGGCCACCTGGTCTCCGGCAAAGGCATGTGGGGTTGGCATGTCGTCTATCGTGGATACCTGCATGCGGAAACCCAGAAAAAAAAGTAGGAGGTTTTTATGTGAGAGTCAGTGCTAAAATTCTAACACAGCATTCAGAATCTAAGAGTGTGAACATCAGTCTCTAAAATGTTAAACAAGCCTGGTTCAAAACAGGTGGTACTATTCAAAGAGATTAACTTTTTCTTCTGTCCACTCACCACTGGAACAATCCTTCCAAATATAGTTACTATGAGGTGAGTATGTCCAGTGGCGTCAGGGGCGGGGCGGACCGCCCCGGGTGCAGCGCTCAGGGGGTGTCACGGCGGGCCCGGGGGGGGGTAGTCGCGGGAGCACGCGAGAGCAGGGGGGGGCGGGGGGGGGGGGTGTCGTGGCGGGCTATTGCCCCGGGTGCCGCTGACCCCTGTGACGCCACTGGTCACCAGATTTAATGTATTTATCTGCTGCTATCCTTTCTGCACTATAGATAATCAAATTTAGTCATTGTTACATTGTTACAGTAACTAAACTTCTTTTTGCAAAGCAACAAGTGCTTAAACAGAAGGCTTTCCTTAAGAAAGACAGTTTGTAGAAAAAGGTGTCTTCTACAGCACTGTCACTTCTTTTATGTTGTTCACAGTACTACTGCTTCGTTTTTACGACTTAAGTAATGCTCAGGCACTGCAAGCACACTCTCCACACGTCTCCATGGTAACTTATATATACACGCTTATTTATTTCGAAGCATCCTCAGGGTCTTCTGGAAGGACAAACATTGTTCCTCCAGGCACTAATCGCCCTTGACCCCGGAGTGGCTACTCCATCGATGCCCGAGAAAAAGTGGAATTAACCGATTGCAAAAAAGGGGGCATACCACGGGTCGGCGATTGTCAAGCTTTTCAATATCGGGGAATGTCCATCTCTCTCGATTGATGACCGCACCTTTGACGCTGCCCTGTTCGCCGACCGGCATGACCAGCACGCGGTCTCCGTTGGAAATTCCGCCGGCGTCAATGCGGCCCGAGACGCAGAATCCCGACCCCATGCCCTTGAACACGTCGCTGACGCACAGACGGAATGGCTTCGACACCGGACGCTCGGGCGGCTTGAATCCGTCTGAAAAGCAATACAAAGTCGCTCGTCAAAATTCCACGAAACAGAGAATTAAGCACTTGGGACGAAGGCACCCTCGCCACGCGATCCAACTTACCTCACCGACGTTTGGCAGACACCCTAAAGCAAACTTTGCTCTAACAAAACTTGCAATATAAAGAAACCGTATGACCTGATGTACAGCAAAATCTTTCATAGCATTTTAGAAGTAGGGCTTCGTGTTTTCAGGATACTCTTCTACTAATACGGGGGGGGGGGGGGGGGGGGATGTTTGGGGGCTCATGGCTCATTTGTTTCGCAAGTTATGTGTTTTTTTGTGTCATTTTAAGGTGGCAAAAAGAGAAAAAGGCCTTTACTGTGACTAGGGTTAAGGAAACAGGATAGCGGCATGGATTTTTTCCCAACCCTCCGGAGAAAATGACCATCGCACAAATTCTCGAGAAATGTCCCAGTACAACAAAAGAAGGAAACGGGAAGAGTGGCACTGTTCACAAAGAAAGCAGTAATCTTCCAGATGCCTCGTCAGTGCAGCCGCGTTCCAAGCTGACAAAAAATAAAAGTGTAAATAAAATTTTTTTCTTCCCCCCGCGAAGCTTAGGCATTTTTTCATTCGAGGAGAGCTTGCCTCCGGGTTTTCTTGGTTTTCCCCAGATCCGGTAAAACTAGCTCGGCGGGTAATTTTCGGGGTCTATCGGTATGTTTTCGTGGACGGAGAAGGATAGACAAAACGTAAAACTAAAAATAAAGGTTCAATCGGCAAACTTGTGCCGGAAACCAAAGAGAAATTGAGCGTTGAGAAAAGCAGAAGCCAGCATGGAGGGGAGACGGCCAACTAGCGCAAGAGTGACTCGACGAGGTCACGGCGCCTTCTTATCTATTGCGCTAGGTACCTCAAACATTCGAGCGTCGAACATTCGGGGTAAGAGTGAATGCGAATCTTCTAGAAGTATAAAGCAGCGTTCTTCTCGGTCGTGTGTGAGCGGCAATATAAAGAAAACATAGAACCTTTGCATTGCTCGGAAAGACGGGGAAGCCAAAAATGTGTCGCAAGCCTCGTACACCTCGGAGCGCCACACACGGCAGATATTCCTAGGTGTGCGACGTGGTACGCCTTAGCACGCGAATCCCAGTACTCACGCAATAAAGCACTGCAGGAGCTAACGGATCTAAAGAAAGATAAATGCACGCACAAAAGAATGTTTGCCACAAAGTCATGCTTCGATGCAAGGGTTCCCAAACCGGGTTCCTAGGAACACGGGAGTCCCTTACAGTACTCTCACGGGTGCCTCAAGGTCCAAAATTTCTTTTGACCATCCCTGCCGCTAAGTAAACAATTTTTCCAGTCTAAGGGGCAACGCCGCTTCTAGTACTTCTTCGTGTACTGCCAATTCAAATGAAAGTTAAGTAGCTTATCTGTCTTTACAATCTGCCTACAAATATATACTTGGTTCTGATATAACCTACTTTTTGTTAATATATTGAGTTTTACTTGCAAATATTTTAAAATAAATTAAGGTATTGAAATAGAAAAAATGTATTTCAGTGAACTGAAAGGTCTCTGAAATTCAATAAAGTGTTAATGAAAGCTCTATGATGATTTATTTATAAGATTGTTTTTATGCCACTTTTGAATTTAGCAATCCCAAAATTATTTCCAGCGGGATGCAAGAAAGGCGAACCTGACGCCATAATTATACTATTTACTGGATACCTTGCACATACACCACCAGACAAAGAAAAAAATTATAAAGATAGGATGTGTACACTTTCATAAAATAGCAACATGTGTAAATAGTTAATTCTCAAATAGTAATAGCAAAATGCTAATATGCACAGACCCATTATACTATGTGTTCAAGTTCATAATTCAAGATTAAAAAACCCACATTTAAAAAAAAAATACTTTAGGTCAAGACGATAAATGCCTTTGGACCTTCAAAAATACAATTTCAAAAATGTGCATTTTTGGGGTATTTTTTGCCTGGAAGGGCAGTGTCTCCGCTGAAAGGCCGACCTGCAGAATCCACCGCTGCCGGGCACAAAACCGGTTCCCAGTTTCTTTCTCTCCTTTCCCTCTCGCATTCTTCTCTCTTCCCTCTCCCCACAGGGCGGGTCTCGAAGCTACTTCCCGCAGAAAAGAGGAGGGTCTCATTCTTTCTCAAGTGGAAAGGAAAAATGGAGGGCGAGTTTCCTCCTTCTGGCTGTTCGTCAGCCTTTAAAGGGACAATGAAGGCGATTTAATTTAATTTGTTTAAATTGTGTTTTTAGGCTTCTTGGGAACCTGGCATACTGCCTAAATTTTTATAGACATTTGTGACGCATATTTCTATATCTACGAAAGAACTGAAGAAACCGAAACTCAACTATCTGCGTTTCTCGTTTTTGGGCCTCCGAAAACGGAGGTGACGTACGGAGTGACGTCACATGTGAGTGTCGGTACCGGTAGCATTTAGCGCGTCGAGACTCTGGTTACCGCGGTGGGTTATAGCAGCGCGGTGGCGCGGTCGTTTCGCCGAATTTGTCAACATGGACGGCAATGCCGCTCTCGCGAGCGAGTTCGAGCTTCCGTTCGGTAACCGAACACCAACGGAACGGGAGTACGTGCGTGGCGGCCTCTGCTATCACCCGACGGAGACCGCACAGCCGGCAACGAGCGGCCCGCATGCCGAAGGACGGACGCCGGGGAGATTCCGAGGGAGAGCGGCAGCGATCTGGCCGTTCTGGCCGTCACAAGCGGCGCGTCAGCGCACAATCGCTGACGCGCGACGTCGCAAACGGCGCGCGTCAGCCCGTTTGGCGGGGCCAAGGCGCGCGGCGTCACAAACGGCGCGACGCGCCGTTTGTGACGTCGCGCGTCTTGGCCCCGCATCGGTCACGCGAGCTCCGCTTCTCCTGGCTTCTCCCGCAACTCTCGGGGCGTCGCGCCAGTCGATCCCGGTGCAATTATTGCCGCGACTGTTTTATTGATTTGCGCGGCACACAAGCGCCGGTTTCGGCTGAAATTTGGGCAACGTGGCCTGAGACGTGCCTGGAACCCAGTTCAATCGCCAAAAAGATGTCCTAAATTGCCTTCATTGTCCCTTTAAGCCCTATACTAGCAGAACAAAGTCACCCATTAATGCATAACTACGAGCCAAACACTCTCCCTTATGTGCATCGCTGTTCACAAGGTCTGAAGGCTCCTGCCCTGCTCTATTGCACTGGGGAAGAGGAGGCAGGCAGGAGTTAGTTGAGATTGCAAAGGGTGAGAATTCTTGCATCAATGGATGCCTCTTCTGGACTTATGTATCATAAGCTGGGATAACACTTTGCTTAGCTGCAAGGACGGTCAAGGAAATTTGGGAGCTCGGGGAGCCCTCGAGGATTATTCTGGGAACCTTCGGGTTCCCGGGAACCTGTGTTGTACACATTCCTCCAGGATTGTGTGTGTGTGTGTGTGTAAACTTTTATTGAGCCTGCAGCAGTAGCCCTAGACTACCGGACGCGGCCTCACGTCGTCGCTAGCACCCTCCGAGGCCTTTGCCTCTCTAGGAGTGCCGCGATCTGCTGGACGGCCTGTAGTTGTACGTCGTAGTTGTCGCTTTTGGTGGATTGGGAAAACTCGTTTCTCGTTTCTTCGCAATCTTGGCACGAGTTCCCGTCACAAGTTCCAATGGTTGGAAAGCAACGCGTCCCCGTTACATTAAGGTTACGCGGGCATGTTTCCATTAAATGTAGCTCTGGATGATCCATAGACAAAACAGGGTGGCAAAACTGTCACGTCGAACTACGTGGCGGGTCATCACGATCGCGTTTGTTACAGTTCTTTGTCTTCGGCCATCTCGGACACTTCGCCATCCCCTAAATGCCTACCACATCCGGGAGAAAATTTAAAAAGGAATGCCGTTCCTCCTGTCGTTCATTTGAAATATTATTGAGTTCCCGTTCCAGTTTCACCGATGCAGGATGGAACACCAGCGTTCCTCCGTTCTTCTCCTAAGAGGAACGCCGTTCTGGGCGACGCTGCTAGAAACCCAGTTTGCCAGTTTGAAAATTACCGGTCTTCGTAAAGAAGCAGGAAAAACTGTGAGAAGAAGGCGGGACGCACCGATGACGTCCACCAGGCAGGGGCCGCTGTACCACTTGGCGAGTCCCTCGTCCTTGGGAGGCGGCTCCGTGAGGTTGACTCCCGTGAGGCCGCTGCAGGGCACAAAGGTGAAGTCCGCCTCCCGGTAGCCCGCCTGGCGCAGGAAGCTCTGCAGCTTGGCCGTGATGTCCCGGTAGCGCCCTTCGTCCCACGACACATTGTCCAGCTTGTTGATGGCCACCGCCAGCTGGGAGACACCTAAGACGACCAGAGGAGAACGTCCAATGAGTCCAGCGCAGTCGAGCGACGAACTGGCTTTCCCCCAGCTTTACGCCAGCTTTAGGTCGCATGACATCGTAACACCATACGACACCATGTGACGTTATAATTCTTAATAGTGAACGCGAATCTTTTAGAAGTATGAAGTAACGTTCCCTCTCGGCCGTGCGTGCAACAATATTCACAAAACCTTCGCAACGAGCTCTCGAGTGGCCTCCTTACTGTGCCAACAAAAGGAGAGGCGCAAAAAGGCCCTATAAATGTCGTGCATTTAGAATACCGTCAGGAAATGCCAGAGATGGCCGATTTTTGTCTGAGCTAGCCAAACACCATCTGTAAAAGTTTGAGGCAAAGGTACCTACCTAGAGACCGGACGAGCAGAGTGTGCTCCCGTGTCTGCCCGCCGGCTTCAAATCCGGTCTCAAACTCTCCCGTGTCGCATCCACGACCAAGATGGCGACGTCTGCTTGGGCAGCTCCTACAAACCAGAAATGCAAGTTTAAAATTACGAACATTTCATAAGGCCGTGATGATATGCTATTTGAAAGATGCGTGACATGCAGGCTACGGCTTATCCCGGTATTTTTTCCTACGATCGAAGACAACCTTTGGCCGTTCACAGCACTTCGAATGTAGCAGCGTTACCAGAAAAAAGAGCACGAGTTTATTCAGGTGGTGACCCCAGTTTTCTCACGACGAGCCTTAGAGTATTTAACTTCCTGGTGAAATGTCAGACAATGAGCCTGCCTCCGCCTCTGTATAGGTTTCCGGTATTGTCATGTAATGGGTGCTTCCGACCAACAACTTTGCTCAAAATCGACATTCAAGCATCTTCAAAGAGTACCCGAAGTAAATTTTCGGTCAGTATTTACCCGTCAGCAATTGCAACAAAGCTGTGCCCGAGAAAGATTTTTTGCAGTGTTCAATACCAGTGGAAAAGAATCCGAATAGGTATGTACTAGTGGCGACATGCAACAACAATTCCTGCCAATGGAAGCTGCCACGGCGATGCAGTCAAAGAACACTTTGCACGCAATTCTGATACTAGCTTGTAGCTTTAATGCTTTGTGTATGCATGCTGAGGTCGCTGCCTACCTCAAGCTCACTGCCAAAGAACTCTCTGAAGCAATCTCTGGGCCTATGCCATGGCAACAGCCATTTTAAGGGTGAAGAGGAGAATTATGCAAATACAGTAGGCTTGCAATGACTGAAACTCGGATATATCATACTTCTGGAAAATTCAAGCAAATTTCAAAATTTTGGTAATTCATCCTTTCTGTTCTCGCGACCCATTGAGTGTGCTTCTTTCGGAGCACCGGTGCACTGCAGAGAGACAACACTCACATAGCTCGCTTGCGCAGGTGTTGCTTCCCCGCAGTGCACCCCGCGAGATTTCCATTGCAACTAGCACGGACACTGTGACGTGGCGGCATGGCATAGGTCCAAGTCACAGCACCCGCGCGGGTTGCTATAAAAACTTCCACGCGGTGCCTGTTCTCATCGCTCAGTGTTTCCCCCGCTTAATAGTCCACATTAGACAACTTCTTGGCCTGATGAACAAACTTCATTTTGTTTTGAGTTGTCACGTGCTGTCTAAACAGTCCACGATAAACAACATTTTTGAGAGATAAATAAACTTATGTCATACAATTCACAAATGTTTCATGAGTTTCATACCTGCTTATGATCAGTAGGCCTATGCAGAGAAAATCCTCAAATATCTGCTTTGTCTTGCATCATATTTAGCTGAATTTCTGATAATTCAACCTTTCGATAATTCAAACAAAATTTATGGCTTCCTGGAGTTTCAACTCATGGGAGTCTACTGTATTTTGTCTTGGCATATTTTAGAGGCCTTGAAAAAGCCCTTTTTCACAAATTGAACACTCCTCTTGAGATTCGTCTGAACTGCAAGACAACTAAATCGCCAAAAAGATTAAAATTAGGGTCGGTGACCTTTAACCACGGCTGGGCTAGACAGCAGCATTCCTTACAGTCTCTGCTCTCACTTAAAAGCAATGGGTGGTTTTCTACCGCACGGGGGCGCAACCACGCCGAACAACTGTTCTGACCACTGTGATTGTGATCAAAACTGAGTACCAATGCATTCATACGAAACAACTGTAGTGGGCCAAACAAAATACTTTTGGCTTAAAAAAAAAAAAAAAAACTACCGTAAAGTTTTGAGAGAACGCCCGCCCCGAGAGGTCGCCCATCTCTTTTTCTGGCTAAATATCTGTAACATAAAAATTCCGAAACATCGCCCACCCCCTGATTTCCGTCGGACGTCACGCAATGTCCGACGGGAATCGCATCAACCGCGCAATTTGCGGTACCGGGACGTCAGACAAGCGAGTTTATAGCGGATTCCCGCGTTTTTGTCCGCGATCTGCGTGTGCGATCTCCATTCCGTGCGAGTTGGTCCCGCGTGTACTATATTGCATTGTGAAATAAGATTTTGCTGTGTTCGCGACCTGCGGTATTTGTTCCCGTAACATACGAGTTTGTAGCGAATTCCTGCCTTTTGTCCGCGATTTGCGCGTGCGATATCGGTTCTTGTGACAGGCAAGTTTGTAGCGGGTTCCCGCGTGTTTATCGCATCGTGAAACGCAAATTTACGGTGTCTGCGATCTGCGGTATCAGTTTCTGCGTCACGTAGTTTGTAGGCAGTTTTTTGATAAAGTTTTGCTGTGGCGTCCCAAAAGATAGCCCACCCCATGTTTTTCACCATTTATCTCTTCATTTTGGGTGGGCATTCTTTCGGAACTTTACAATAGTTTATATAAAAAAAGATTTTTTTTTTTTTTTTTTTTTTTAAGAAATGTTTTGAACAAGTTTTTGCAGGTTGGGGGGCCTCGAGCCCCATAGATATATCTAGTCTCGAAATTCCTCCGATTCGACCCCGGAGTGAAGAGGTCGACATGGTGAGATTGGGGCGCCTCCTTAGACCGAGTTAAAGCGCCATAGGAGGGGCGAGATCGCAGCAACTCCACCGAGCTGACGGTGGGAGGGAGAGACTACACCCCAAGTGAGGGCCATCAGAAAGCTCGCATTTTCATTCTAGCCCAGCCGTGCATTGAAGGGATTGTCTGGTAAAATTTTGTCTTTCAAAAAACAATTAACACAATCAAACAATTCAACAACTAACAACAATTAAGTTACATAGTCATTGCTTTTAGGAATATCATCCGCACAATATCCGAATTTGGAATCCTCCGCCGCACAAGTAATTCGATTTTAAACAGAGCCCAACTGCTCAGATTGCACCCGCAAAACATACCGCATTCTAGTTGGCAACAGTGGAAGTTTTGACATAACACAGTGAAAAGAGAGCCACGGTAGCTCTCGAGTGCTCAATAAAATAACTTTGTTCTAAGAAAGACGATTTACGGTATTGAGAGAAGTTGAATTCTACGACGACGATCCTTGTGCGCATCATGAACCATGTTGATCAAAACCGATAATAAGTCAACGCCCACAACTCTCACATGACCATGCCCGATGTGACGTTGCGACACGACCAGCCATGCATACTTGCAAAATTTGGTGTGAAGTTTTGTATGGATGTTCATAATTGATCCAATGAATATTGGGGCATGAAATAAAAAAAAATATATATATAAGAAATAAATATCACATCTGACTATATTAAGGCCCTCTCGTGACCCGCGCAAAAACTTAGTAAGTAATCTCTGGATTTCATCGGACAATCCCTGTAAGATAGCAAGAAATCGCTGCATAGACCTTTATTGACTAGGGCGCTCAACTTAAAAAAACCCACTGAAAAGGTAGTTCGGTTCAGAACATGCAACCAATGAAAACTCGAATGACTCGGAGAAACCGGGTGACATTGGGGGCACACCTCACCGGTGATCATGTTGGGGATGAAGTCCTTGTGACCCGGCGCATCAAGGAGCACGATGCTCCGGGCCGGCGTCTCGAACTTGGCCTGTGCCACATCCATCGTGATTCCGCGGTTCCTTCGAGAGCAAAGTGATGCCAGTTAGTACCGTAAGCAAGAAGCGTGCATTCTACCACACAAGCTTCGACGCTACAGCTAATGGACGAATAGGTGCAGCTCTCTTTTCAAAGCATGAAATGCTTTTAATAACCCCCCCCTCCCTATTGTCCCCCATCCCAGAAATTTGCCCAACCGCCCAAACATCTTCCTGCTGAATTTGGCGGAGAAATCCATAAAAATAGGTTTGTCTCCGCCCTTCAAAAGAACTGTTTGATGTCTTCTAAACAAGTTTAAGGGGAGACCCTGGTCTTGAACATTTTTCTGACATTCCTGGCCTAATTTATATTACATTTTCACATCTACTATAAGTTATTGTGCTAAGCACAAACATAAGCTCAATTTTTCTTATCTAGTATTATACTAGTTTTCAAGAAAGGCTAAACTGTACCACAAATGTTTCTGCCCAACTTTTTTTTACAATTCCCGCATAAAAATATGGCCCAATGTATATCAGCATGTTCTACAAGCAATAGAGTGTGCAACAAAGCCATCATTACAATTTTGTAGTCTTGTGCGAATAGTGGATTTTGAGTTCAAAGCGAATTCGAAGCGAATAGTGATTTTGGCCGAATATTTTCGATTCGAATATCGAATAGTTTTTCCCGCCTTTCACTACCATACCATAATGCTTAGACGAAAACCCAGCTAAATTTCTGAAGGTTGTTCCACTTGTTCATTTATAAGCTAAGTTTAATCTATCTATATTTATGAATTCTGATCTCAGAAGGTCTAATGTCTTGGGATGGCAAGCAAATGGCAGATTTGACATAAGGGGATACACTCCCTAATGAGGTCAACTTTTGAACCCTTGGTTAAAGTTAAGTAAATTTACAGGGTAGGCTGGTGGTCATGCTAGAGGGTGCATAACAAAATTTCAGGTCTGTCGGTTAAGTAGGAAGGAAATTAGAACAGCTTTTTATCAGCAACACGCCTACATTGTTTAGTTAATCATCATCGGAAAACTATCACAATATTCGAGATTCTTATTCGCTAGATATGCAGCAGAACGCCTAGAGGGTGCGGCTATGGAAAGTATTTTGTAAAAAGTCATTTATTTCTAAAACTTTTCTCTTCTGCAAAATTGGTCAACTTTTTTATCTTCTGTGTCTTTGACAAAATGGCAACATTTTTTATAAAAGACATGCGTAAAGTGACAAAAAAAATTCCATAGCCGCATTCCTTATTAAATTTCAGTCATGAAAAGTGAAGAACGAGCCTTCCCTGTATGGCCATTATCAAACGATAGGTTGACTAAAATGAAATTTATACCAAAAAGTGGAACGGAGAAAAATGTGTTCAAAGTGCTCCAAACCCTACCTTTTCTTTAGCTTCGGTGGTCAGAAAATAATTTATAAAAAATTAACTATGTGGTGTAAACTAATGAAACTTTCTAGGAATACTCTCTGGATGTCGGTGGATGTAAATATCTCTTTTTCCAAAATCAACGTTTTTGCAGAAATCCAACTAGGCGAATTCACGAATCTCGCTTTAAAAAATATTCCTTCTTTAATCTCGAGCTAAAAGAGAAAGAATCGCGCATGACGAATGCAGGTTTTAAGGACATCTCCGACTAAGATAGTATACTCTTGCATAAGTCAGTTTAATTTTGAGACTTTTACTACAATGTAGACATACACATTCACAAAGTTTCCATTTATTTTCATATACAGCCGGCACGTGTGCACCATCCCGCTTTAAATGTATGCTTTTCTTCCAAGCGCGCAATTGCGATATTCATACTTTTCAAAGTGTTTATCGCGGTGGGTTACCCCGTTGAGTGCGCTTCTCCCCGACACCCGATGTAATGCAGAGAAGCAACACACGCGGAGCTCGTTTCCGAGGGTATTGCTTCTCCGCAGTGCACCGGTGCTCGGGGAGAAGCGCGCTCAACGGGGCTAACCCGACGCAATCAACACTTCGAAAAACACGAATAGTGCAGTTCTTCTCGAAGCGAATATTGAATAGTGAATTATTCGAAACTACTATTCGAAATTTTGAATATTTGCACAACCCTACAATTTTGGCTTTATTATAGAAAAGTTAGCACAAGTTAAACTTTTTTTCACTGGTAATTAGAAATATATCATTAAAGTCCTTACCCATTAAAACATTTTGTAGTTAACATTTTTCGGAAATAGTAGTCTCGTTGCACTCTCTGATTTATCAGGTATTAAACCCCGAAAAACGTATTCAGGTCCAACTTCTAGATCCCCAACCTGTAGTAAAGTTGACATTTGGGCTAGTTGGTAGTCTAATATATTGAGAGTATTTAGCGCACAAAGTAGAGAGAAGACGAACAGGACAGAAAAAGCACTCTTTTTTGCCCTGTTCTTCTTCTCTCTACTTTGAGTGCTAAATACCTCAATATTCTAGATCCCAAGGTACCGGAACAAGACTTTGTGGTGTGACGAAAAATTATTTCTGACAATATAGAAAAAGCTTTTCAAAACTTATCCCAAGAACAGCCTCGACATGAAACTTTGAATTGATGTAACTATATGGGTAGTTCTTACAACACATGTTGCTTGTGACTTATAAATAAAAAATAAAAAACTTTCAAAAATCTTTTCTTTTTTTTTTGTGTGTGTGTGTGTGTGTGTGTTTTAAGACCAGTCTGCCCTTAAACAATTCCTTCACTACTGCATTCCAAGCATCAAAGGACTTAAAGGATGAAGGTAGCCGCCAATATTAATTGGGAGGCGACTAGCACCACCTACTCGCGGTGTCAGGCCCTTGGTGCAACTGCCCTGCGACAATGTTGACCCACCTTTCCTCCATTGTCTCGTCCAACACCCAGGCATACATGAAGGACGCCTTGCCCAGCTTCTTGGAGTCCTGCTCGTACTTGTGCATCTGCTTCTTCTGTACGCAGCCCAGCCTTGAAGGACGAAAGCAGACGACAGGCACGACACATCATCCCCTCCGCCGTGAAAGCGAATTGCCTTTTTTCCTTATATCATCCCTTATTAAAGGGATGTCGAAACTCCGACAATCACTGATTTGCCTCGAAACTGGTTGAACAGATTAATAGACACATCTGAACCGGTAACCCGGATCGCAAGCCACACTAATGTTTCGTTGCGAAGCTGTTTAAGTTTCAAATTAGGCCAGAGGCTGAGAGGCTCTATGGCAACACAAAAATGTGACGTCAGATGTTGTAATAATATGGGGCAAGCTCAGAGAATTACAGCTTGCTCCCGACGGGTTACAAGGAGTTTGATCGCATCAAATGAATGCTGGTTAAGCTCAACGCAGCAAATAATAAAAACAACGCGAGCAATATAAGTTATTTTCTAGATTGCCCACTCGACTTGTAAGTCATGCGCGTGACGTCATCCCACACTGGAAAGCGCGTGAAAATTTTAAGTTGGTTTTGGTGTCACTTTTGTCAGCTATCTTATCAATAGCTATTTTGAATTTAGAGATAATGGATATTCCGAAAATGTCTTTAGATTGGGTAGCTCGAAAAACCGCCCAAGCTCCCCACCTTAAAGGGCAACTCCGCTTCATTTTTGGTTTTGAAAGAACAATGGAGTCCTCTTCAGTATCGCCTAGGAAGACCACACGTCAAATATTACGGCGCAGTTCTGTCTAAATGTTTCTTAAACGGTCCGGCAAACTTTGCAACTCGCCAAGTTGCCGAAATCGGCTGACTCGAGCGGGCGAATTCAGGCGCAACCAACAGCGCAGTCAAGGCTACGGCATGGGCGGAGCCAACATTGAGCTAAACGTCATCTTCATGGCCCCCTTTTGCTTGTTTTTACTTCTCCGATCGAGCGTAGCGCATGACGTCAGCAACGTTGCCTCTCTGCGCTCAGCGGTATCCACGTGATTGGCGTACGCGCCTGCGCAGCGCGCTTCTTGGGAGCAGACCGGCCGCCCGCCGTGGTCCCGCTGTTACCGCCGTCTTTCGCGTCACAACCACTGTCGTCGTCTCACCGTTTGTGATTATTGTCTCTCGGAGTTTCGTCCACACTATGGACACCACGTGCGCAGGCTTATGCCGCAGTTGTGCAGACGTCGTCGAATGCCGTAGACACCAAAACGTGGCGAAGAGTGCGGTGCAGAGCAGACGACACTCGCGCCTGCCACACGCCCGCTCCATCCCGCCCGTCGTTGGGCCGAGTATCACGTGACATCTCGTACCACGTGATGGCCATGTACTTGGCGGCCCGAGGCCAATGTTGCCGGACGGAGCCGAAGTTTCGGTTTCGATTTCCGCTCGTGTTTAAAATTAGATTTAAAAATATATATCCCCTTTTTCGCGAAGCAAACGACGTAGTGTCTTTTACTAAGTCTTATTGATTCGAAATCACTTATTATCCCGAAATCTTCGGAATTGAGCGGAG
Source organism: Ixodes ricinus (assembly GCA_037355805.1). NCBI lineage: Eukaryota > Metazoa > Arthropoda > Arachnida > Ixodida > Ixodidae > Ixodes > Ixodes ricinus. The sequence continues at coordinate 59,763 of JAZHYW010011063.1, read as the reverse complement.
TTGCCCTTTAAACAATATCACCACCAAATAAGAGGGCTTCACCAGGACCTCCGAGTTCACTCGGGGCTTTCGGCGTGCCGCAAAGATCACCCGTACGACGAGACAAATTGCAGTTTTAGCCAAAACTGCGTTACAGAGATGAAACGCACAAAACAAATGTTTTGTTTACCTGTACAGGAGATGTCCCATGAGGGTGCTCTTGCCAGCGTCCACATGACCAATCACAACCAGGTTCAAAAGGGGCTTGGCTCCGCCTCGCTCCTTGGTGTATTCCGCAAGCACATCCTTCGAAGAGGCCTTGGGTCTGGAACAAAGAAGATTGGACTACTCTGACGGGCGAATTGAATGAAATCATCAGCACACTTCCTGCACAAGGCACCCCGAGTTATTGCATCCTTATGCTCTATCAATCTTGAAGAGAGCAGTAGAAAAGCAAATAATATTGAAACTAACCTTCATTTGTTGCATCTCCTCTTAGTAGCCACCTCATTTATTTTGTTGTGGCTTTGTACTTGTTCTATATGTATCACTAACCCCTAACTTTCAACCTTATCGTCAGTCAGAGCCTTTTTCTATATACTGGCTTATGCATAAACAGCACTTGAGAAATCACCAGTGTGAGCATTAGGCACTTATGAGAAGTACCCAAATAGTTGAGGTAGTAAATTGCCGCTTTCGATTCTATCCTGACAATTATTGCGTCACAGCATTCCCCAATTCTCTATTGAGCAGCCTTTTAGTATGGCTTCCACATTTTTGCTCAGAGAGTTTAACCAGAAGTTGGTACTCTATCCTAAACTCACTCACTCCTGGATTCCCCGATATGTTATGTCAGGGACTCCGGGGCTCATCATTTCATGTAACGAAGTCATAGTCATAACCCTCCCCCCTCCCTGCAGCCCACAACCCCAATCCACCTAACATCAGGACAACCAAGTCATAGACAGGCAAGCCATTGCATAAATAAATACATGCATTCAATCAATCAATCCCTCTTTCACAACCAGACCAAAATAAGAACTCACATTCCCTGGTCCTCAAACTCATAACTAGAAGCAAACTAAAAGCATTCACTCACTCTCACTAGCCATCGATGCCTAACGCATATTTTATCAAACCAAACTCATGCCTGTCACCCAAACTCACATGATTTCAAGGTTCACAAACTCTCACTCCCTTGACGTCAGTACCGGACTCACACTCACTGAAAGCAAACTCGCACCCCTTGCTCAAGCTCACGAGACTTTAGGAACTACAATCTCACTCACACACACCCTAACTCACCGTCAATCACTAAATAACACTCACTCAATTCAAACTCATTCCCCTCGCTCAAACTAACAAGCTTTCACTACTTGCACCGCACTCACCCTCAATCTCAAATTCACATTCGCTCCAACTAAACTCCTGCCCCTCACTCAAACTCATCAAGTTTTTGGGGATTACAAACTCGCTGCCACCCTAGCTCAAAGTCAATCACCAACTCAAACTCGCTCAAACAGAACTCCCATCTCTCGCCCAAACTCAGATGAGGGCTCATAACTCACTCACACTCGCTCTCACTCACCGCCAATCAATAAGTAACACTTACTCAAACCAAACTCAAACTCGCGTGACTTCGTAGCCTCGAAAACTCACCCATACTGATCTTCCCTCACCGTCAATCTCTAACTCACACTCACTCGAAACAAACTCGTGCCCCTCGCTAAAACGCACAAGATTTCAGGGCTTACAAACTCACTCTCTTGTGTCCGAAAGCAAAGGTAAGCGAGCAAATATCGTCGAGGTACGGTCAGCATACAGTTAGTCAGCCCGCTCCAGGCGCGTTTTCAGCAATGCAACCAGAAATGCAGCAAACCTGAGGTTGACCCTACGCAACGATGAAGATGAAATGAGCGCGGTCCGAGGAACAAAAACGCCCGCCACGCACCTCGACGGCTTCCCAGGCGTGGCAGTCGGCTGCGGGCGGAGCGTCCCCACTGTCTGGAGACGCTTCCTTCCTTTCCGGGTCGGGGGAGCTTCGGTTGGAGCTGTTTGCGCTCGGCACTTTGAGGGCGTTGTCGGCTGCCGGGGCCCTCGGGGAGTTGTCTGTGGAGGCCCTAGGAGAGAGAGTCCCAGACAACCGCACCCTTTACGAAACCCCGTCGAGCGACATTGGTGGCCGCCATATTTTGGGTACAGAAAATGTGATCGGACCCGAGTTCACGTCGAACGCCAACGCAGTCCTCCTGTCCAATACGTGCTTGGGGTGAGTGCCCAAACAATGGAGGACACGAATAATCGGCACAGCTGCTACTAGGCGGTGCAGACTTTTGAAAAGGGTCTATTCGTCCCGTGACTCGCACCCACGCAGGTAGGCTCGTCGACGAGGAGTTTGCGCACGAAGGGATAGCGACGCTTGTCAGCACTACCGAAAGACTGTCGGAAAATTAAAATGGAACTGCAGCACGACTGCACGATAGCAGAAAGACGGCACACAGGTGCACTTCTCAATGGCAATTTGGAATCTACAGTCAGGTCTAAGATGTCTTTCCCCAATATACGAAGGTACCAGAAAACATAACCTCCTAATTTTGTTTTTTCTGCGGCTTGCTTGGGTGATTTTAGTTTAGGAAGTTCATTTTTTAACTATGTATGAGTAAAAGGCTTTATAAAATTTGCTGAGTTACACTTCACAAATTTTGCGAAATGCATCTTTTGAAAATATTTTGAGAGTATCAAATTCTGCAACTAAGGGTGGTATGGTATAAAATGGTTACTGTGGGGCACCCAGGGATCCTGGGTTCAATCCCCACCCCTGCCCCGTTTTGATCTGGATGAGCATCGTACCGGCATGCGGTCGTGTATCACTACTGCGTGGTGCACGTTAAAGACCCCAGGCTAGCGGTTGTACTGCACTGGCTAAATTGCTCATCTACAGCGAGTGACTCGTCGCAACTTTAAAATGGCTGACCAATGACTCGCTGTATAAATATCCACACAACCCCAATTATTATTACTGTGGGGCGACATACTTGAGTGATCAGTTTTTCGCTATATTTCTAGTTGCGCAAATTAGGTTGTTTATAATAGTTGCGATTCCTCGACATCCATCACATACTTTTAATTTTAAGCTAACGGAATATTTATAGTCTTGTTTACATAAATATATCAGTATTCCGAAAAATTAAAAAAAAATAATGAGATGAGTTTACTCCAAGTTATAGCTAATTTTTTTATGTATGGCAGAATAATAGTTTTTTAGACACAGATCAGTTACTGCAGAAAGTTTACTGACAATAATTTTGTGTCACGCTCACAAAACAAAATTGAGAAAATCATGCTTGAAGTTTTTCTTATGCCTTGCAATTTCGTTCCTTAAATGTAGCCTTTAAAACTTACCATAAGATACCGGGCAAGCACCCACCCCGTTTTCACTGAAGACTTGGTTAATCAAGACATGAGCACTTGTCGGTCAAATCGGGCCGTTAACATATAATTTGCACAATTCCCAAGTCCGTGAAATGTTAACAGTGAGCGCTTGAATAAAGTGGGTGCTTCTGCGGTATTTTATGGTATAATTCACCAATGTTTTATTTCTCTCTTTTTTTTTTTTATTGCTTGAGATTGAATTGAGCATTTGAGTTTTGTGAGGAGATACTCTGTACTATGAAGACTTCAAGCAGTCAACAATTTTCCCATTTTTAACAATTTTTAACCCTCTTTTGCAAGGAATCCCGCCTTTTAAACAAGTCCCACTAATATCCATTTTCAAACAAAGGCCAAATAAAAGACTTAAGAAGAGACTTGGGACGGCCTAAGGACTCACTTGGGCTGCCGGTCGTCAAAGTCAACCGTCTGCTTCTGGCCAAAGGACTGTCGGAAGATTGGATCGGCCGTCAGCGCATCCTCCGGGTTGGTGATGCCCGACCTCTGGGCAGCCCCCAGCCTCTCCAGCGGCTTCTTTTCTGAAGGAAAACGGGACAACGCAACCGAATAACGGCGGGCATTCGAGTCACCGCATGCGCCGCAGGCGTCCTCGTCTGCCTTCAAAACGGCATCCAACGGCCCTCCCTAATCTGTACACACTGCCACAATTTTTAACTTCTAGATGTTTGCAATGCATTCTTTTTATTGCAATTCCCTTATGTCATTGACCATATTGTGAGTCTTGCATGTTAACCGTATATGGGGCAATCAAATATGCCATATCTGGGGCAAGTCTGGGACATATGGGACACGATTTCTCACGTCAGCAATCATTTTATTTTAATGCGAAAGCATTAACTGTCTCGTGGAGCGAGCCGACGTCATCAGTGTGAAGCGCGAAAACGGCTCCTAGTTTCCACGATCCCAAAAGGAACGATTCGCCTTCGGTTCCATTGGCTGGCGTGCGTCGACGGGGCTCCCATTGGCCGCTGCACCATGGCCTCCGAGATCCCGAAGCGCGCGCACGCTAGTACGCAGCAGACGACAAAGGGGCGGATGAGCAGACGACAAGGGAGCGGACGAGCGGCTGCATGCTTTCGCATTCACAACTCATAAGAAATGCTTAGGTGTACCTCGAGCTTCTTTTATTTCTCCATTGGTGTTCCTATCTCAGAGACATAATTTGACTTATGCCCCAGGTTTTGATGTACCTGATTACCCAGATTCTCCAGTGATATCTCCCATGCTCTGTGCACTATGGTAAATAATTTGCCTTCCATGAGCACACTCAAATAAACAACAAATTTGCCAATAGAACTAATGATGATGCATGCTACCAAGCTGGAAACATGGCATACACAATGGACTCAACACAGGAATTAGCCTCTCCATGAGATTCTTAGGGCAAACACCCCTAGACCTGGGATGCAATACTTCTCACAGCAGGCATATTGCTCCTGGCAATATCCCTGCACTGTACCATGTCCTCCAATGTCCATTGTAGTCATCCGTTTTTATTCCATTAACTTTAAACTAGTCCCAGTCAGCACCATCTGTTCTGAAAACGCCTTCAGTATTTCAAATCAGATTTGTTACAAAGATGTTAATACAGCGGGCGCTAGTTACACAAATACACGGCAGTGCAACACCCATCTATTCCTAAACTGGCGGCAGCAAATATTGAACGCATGCCTCGGTGAGTCTGTGTTGCTTGCGTTTCCAGTGTTGCCGAACCCCGGTTTTCGCGGGCCTCGGCAGAAAGGACTAGTTAACGACGACTCTAAGCCACTGTTTCATAACTTTTCCTAATTTGAAAGCATCACATACTGAAGTTAAAAGCAACAATTTACATAAGAATGACACATATCACAAGTTCACATGCAGTGCGGAGCACAGCAACAAACTCTCCATCCTGGTACCTGAGGGATCAAGAGCTTTCTTCCTGCACTCAATCACGATGTCGTCCGGCGATGGAGTCGAGAAGTCAAACGCCACGATCGAGGACGTCAACTGACCTCCGTACCTCACGGAGATCAGGTCCCTGAGTTTCTTGGAAAACGGAACAACCTCAGCTTTAGTCCGGCCCAAGGGAAAAAAGGCAACCACTGCACCAAACAATGACGGTGACTTTGCGGATGCAGATGCGCCCCGTGAGAAGGACAGTTTGCGTTCGGGCAAAACGTCTCCCTCGATACCCGATGCACTTTCTTCGAGAGCTCCCTCCAAGGCATGGTAGTCGTCCAGGTGCATCAAAGTGGCATCGTTCGTGTCCCCGCCTTTCAGTATCGAGTCGAGCTTCAGCGAACTGCCGGCCGACAAATCGTTCTGCGACAACGAATTTCCGCGCAGCCCCAAAATTTGTCCAAGGTCGAGCAGTGCCGGTTTTCGCCGCGCCTTCGCAGAGCACGTAGAAACAGATTCTCCAAGCATGTCATCTGCTTGAACCACACCTTGCAAACAAGCAAGGCCGGAATCTCCTGGCCCTTCGGCCGTGCGAAGAGCGGCTGGGGGCACGTTGTTTGCCAAAGACGTTAAAAGTCTTCGAAATCATCCTTCCCTCCAGATCGACGGCTTGGCGAACCCGGTAGTTCGTCGACGCCCATCGCGCTCCCCAAAAGTAAGTCTAAGTCGGCTTCAAGTCGGTCCGATGTCGGCCCGTCGGAACCAACAGGCAAACCCACGACGGGGCGCATTGCCTCAGGAGTTCTTCTTACATTCCCCGCTCCACGAAGCAAGCTATCTAAAAGGTTGTCTGGTGATGTCGGTGCAACACTGCAACTCCTTGATGTCGGCCCGACGTCGGCATTCATCGGCCCACCGAAACCGACGGGCAAACACACAGCAGGGCTTCCTGCCTCGGGAGTTTTTGTTACGTTCCCCCGCTCCACGAAGCAAACTCTCTAAAAGTCGTCCGAAGACGTCGGCGCGACGTCGGCACTCGTCAGCGTTGACCCGTCTGCCCCCGGACCGACGTTGGCGGTCTTCGAAACCACTTCGATGCGAGATCTTTTCCCTGTTCCACCGGTCTCAAATTGACCGCATGTTGCAACCTGATTAGGTTCCTCCACGGACGCAAACGTGCCCCTTTCTGAACCGCGCACAGTCCAGTCATTTTCAGGTTCGGATCCGGAAATGGGAGCAGCATGTTGCTCCTGCCCGTCAGTTTGCCCCAACAAAGTCGCGAGGTCAAGTCCACAACCGCCGGAGGGCACCGAATCGACAGTCCGAGACGACACCCCGTTGCCGCTCAAGCCCAAGTCGGCTAAACTCGCAGCGTCACGAGGCAAATTCCGTCTTTCCTCCATATCTGCACGTTTCGACGACCCCGGCAGAGCACCGAGGTCGAGATCGCCATCGACCGACGACCGGCTCTCGACGTCTGTGAGCTCGGACAAAGCAAGGGCGGTCTCGGAGTCATCGCAATCCGATTCTTACCTTGCAGGTGGCATGTTCAAGTGATGAGGAAAAGCAGATGGGAGACACGAGCAGGCAATGATGGGGCGATGATGTGCAATGAGGTCGTGCAGCAATCATGAAAGAAAGCAGAATGGGTAGGAGGAGGCAAGGAGAAAGAGAACAAAACAAAGCCCTTAGTTAGTTTTGAGGCCATCTTTCTTTACTCTTATGCCCGCACATGCAATGTAACTGTGGAAGCAAACAGCCCGTAGCAGCTTTGATTAAAGCCGGGCATATATAAATGAATAAAAGGTAACTGCAAAGAAAAGAAAGTGTGTTTTTAAACAGCCTAATTGGGACAAGCATGTCACAAAACAATTTTCCGGCAAAAACAAAATTTTTTACAGGATTATATATTGCACGAGACTGATTTTAGTTTGCGGTTATTTCGTCTGTTTTAAGTCGCGCGCCACAAAGTTGGTATTATACGTCATGTAGCGGCTGCTATACGTCACTCCGTGACGTATAGCAGCCACTCAGCGCGTGTCGAAAGAGCGGGAGTTTCAAATGTGGAGAAATTGTGACTCCGACTAAATTACGTCCTGTGGCGTATAATATTGCTAGAAAAAATTTGTTCTTTTGCGGAAGATTTGTTTCGTGACATGCTTGTCCGATATAGGCTATTTAAAAAACACTTTTTTTCTTTGCAGTTACTTTTTAAAAGTACCAAAACATAAACAATCTCAATGTCAAATAGCTACATTCTAATGTTGTTTTTCAGAGGTGCCCCTCAGTGGTCCCATGAAGAATGTTCCAGAACCTCAGTACGTTATATATAGGGTTCCGCATTTTCGGATAAATCGGAAAAACTCCAAGAAACACTTGCCGGTGAAATTTTTGTGAATTCGTATTTATCCAATAAACTCAAAATTTCGAGGTCACAATGTTTAAAAAAAAAAAAAAGAAGGTAATCTACAAATAGGTTTAGTACATGGTCAGTCAGTGATCCTGAGTAGAGGCCACTCCAGTTTATTTTCAAATATTCGACCACTGACAAAACAAAAGAAGGTCTACTCTTTATATCCTCAGATCTTTCATTCAGAACAATGGGTCATAGTAGTTCTGGGCCATGACAAAAGCCACTTCTCCAGTTTTCAGTTTGGACCCTACTATTTGTACTTCTTAGAGGAAGGAGGGGTTCTGTTTTCTAAGACTGAAAGCCATGAGCTTGTACATTTCATTGGAGAGCTGAAATCACTTCAGTACTCCATTCCGCGCAAAAGGCAGAGTGGCGGAATAGCATGGGAAGGAAACGAGCTTGCCAGCCACTACGTTCAGAAGTTTACTGATTTGAATGTATCGACGTCTATTGAAGCAACAGTTTCTTGGAAGTTTTATCGTGGGAAAGTTAGTAATACCAATGGCAAGGGGACAAACACCGAATCCAACTGGAGAAATATTATTTGATACAAGCGAGCTCTTATGAACTTAGTGCGCTTTGATGCCCGAATATATCTCTTTTTGTTTTGAATATTGAACAAGTGGGAAGACGAGCAAAATAAACTCAGGAAAGTGAAAATATAACAAAAATAAATTTCAATAAACACCCTCCAAGTTTCACAAAACAATGAATTTTTGAAAACACAAAATTCTAGTTATATCTCACCTTCTTAGGGGTCCATCAATGTCATTAAACTACCATATAAAAACAATGAAAGAAAAGCTAACATTCTAAAAAAAATTACTTGCCTAGATTTGTTTGGCAAGACTTAACTAAACAGGACCCAAGACCTTGGACTGCAAACACAAAATCAGCTACCCTTTCTTCTCACCTCATCTTTAGTAATGCTACAACATTAGAATATTGCATTTCAAGCATCCTGACTACTTCCTTTGCTTAGTTACAATGCTGTTGACAACCTAATACAGGCCAAGATGGAAGAAAACCATGAAGTAAAAGTACCATCAGTGGTAGAATGAGTTGGAATGGTGCAGTGGCTGCTCAGAAGCACTGTGCATTTTCTAACAAGCAGCAAACGACAGCTCGTGAAGTTTGAAACATGCACAAACTTCCTTGGCGACACTTCAATTCGCTACAAACTGCTGCACGCACAAGCTCTGTCAACTATCTCCACAGTTTGTTAGATGGCAAAGCTATACTCCGTTCAATCTCAAGCAGAGACTGCAACCAATGCCACAAGCACGAGAGCTCGAGGTCGCTGCTTTGAAGCGCTCTTCCACAGAATGTGCACTCGGAAATGCACGTCTCAAAGCCAGAAGCGCGGGCTCACTCACGCTTGTAGCTTTGGCTGCTGTCTCAGCTTAAGGGTGAACACAGTATAGCACTTGTCAGTCGCCACTGCTGAAGTCCAACTGATGTTCCATGTAACCATATGTAAACGAGGAACATCTGCTTTTCGTATGTTAATCATATTTATGTTCATCAATGTTAGTATGATTAACATACTAATAGTTGACGAAGATGTAAAATCTTTCGTAAATGTGTTTGTGCAGCAATGAAAACCACGCACCTCGTCTGCTTCTCGTGGTTCCCGCTGTGGCTTTGGAGCATCCGCCTCTGCAAAAATGGGTCGTATAAAATTGGAGACATTAAAACGTTTTCTCCTCTCAATTTAAGAAGAAACATCTCAGCAGCTTCCCAACATTTCCATGTTTCAGGGACATGTTTGTTTGGGAAGTACTGAAAGCCAAATAATCTAAATCATGCATATACAGTTAGTTTATAGTCATACCCTTTCAGGCTTCGCGACACTATGCGGGACCTAAAAATATATGAGGAATGCTTATTGTCGAAATAAGGCACTTGATAGTTCAAAACATAACTGTTCACAAGGGCACATTCACTCGAGGAAGAAAAGGGTCTCCAGATCTTCACGACACATTTGCACTATTGAAAGGGCAACCACGCTTTCGGACTTTAACTCTCACCCAACCAGGCAAATTTCTGCCGAATATGTTTACTTTTAGAACCATTTACAACGAACTTCCACTTATGCCTTTGTTGTAAGAAGTAGAGCTTCTTTCTTCATTTTCCACCTGCCTTGTAACAATGCGCTGTAAATGTTTTTTTTTTTTTTGCATGCGTGCAGATTTTTTTTTTTTTTTTAGTTTATTTTCTTTTCTGAATCGCTTCTTTTCGCGAGCAAACGCTTTGGGATGAAAAGTTTTTTTTTTCTTTACTGTGGCTGCAGTGTTTCTACAGTGCAACTAAAAGCTCTCCCTTTGCTGCACTGCGCTCGCACTAATGTTTTTCGCAGCTACGAGCTCTTGCGTTGATTTTGGACGCCTCCCCGAGGGTGTCTGAGCCGATAGCCGAATACGTCGCGTCGTTACGAAGGAAGTACTTCCCACATCCATCCGAAGCCGGATCTCTTTGGCCGTCCGAGCCGAGGTGACGGCGGCAGCAAGGTCGGCGACTTTGTGAGCCGCGGTTGCGAGACGGGCATCACGGCATAGCTGCACTTGGCAGGTGGCGTGTGACGCCAAGTCTGACGCGGCACCGACCTCAACGACAAGTGGAGGAGGCGAGGAGGCAAGTCGAGAAATTGGCTTGGCCGGTGTCCAAACAGACATTCGAATCTACGACTGCCGGCACGGTTCACCGACGACTCTTGCAGGAGTACCTGCGATCTTTGCACGACACCTTCGCACTGTTTGTGACAGGCCTTTAGTTACACCGTCCAATCAAAATTCAGTACACCGTTTGCAATGGAAGACCCAATAAATCCCATCACATAACCGCGTTTTTGTCAGTTATACTGTGATTTGCTCGGACACACACACAGAGCTCTTTCCTGATTAACACCTGTCACATGAGTACCCTATCTAGTGAGTACAGAAAGGCCAACAGCTGGAAACCAAAGGTAACCACGTTTTCTACTTATTGAGACGGCAAAATAATCTTCAAAAGCACAAACCAGCCTTGAGGCCTTGCGTTCCCTTATGGTAACACGAAACCGAAAAAGACATCAAGAACCATTTGCTATCTTCTCGACGTAACATCTGTCATTTCCCGTTTCTTGTTTCGCAGTTCCAGCCCCAGCGTCCTCGCTTAGCGTATTGCTACCATACTCACATTTCATTTTTTCACGTCTGTATAATGCACACAGCCATCAAGCCACAATGGACAAAACAACCACAACGTAAAAACTGTAGTGGGTGTCCAACCCACTGTAAAATGGGCATGTAAAAAATATATAAACAAATTAATAATCTAATAAATTAATTTCGATGGATGAATGAATGACTGTGCAAGAGGGAAGATATACAGATGGCCGTACCCGAGAGCAACTTGTCAAGGGCTGTCTCCGCGTTGAAGTCCCACTCCAGGGCGGCGCGGCGGAGGGTCGCCTCCGGGATCGAGTCTCCCACGACGTTCTGCATCTTCTCCAGGCACTCGTATAGCCTCACTGCAAAGGCGTTGGGTCGAGCGAGGATGAGGATGACATACCCAACATTCGAGTCAGGTTCCCGGGTAGCACGCCAGAGAAACGCACAACTTGGCGTCGCTAGAGGGGGGTTAGGGAGGCGGACCACCGCCCCGGGTGTCGCTGACCCCAGTGACGCCAGTGACTTGGCACAAGCTTTGCCAATCCCACAGGCCCAACTTGGGGGCCTAATACGGCTTTGCTCCAGGGCATTAGTTAGTGCTAGAGTACTTTGACGTTTCTGTGATGCTTTTTTGTGGCTTGACATACAGTGGCCAAAGTGCCAGACTTGAGCCAAAGACGCCACATACACGAACCGAAGAACTGGTGGTGAAGTCTAAGTCTGGCACTTGTTGGGCAATTTAGGCCCGACGTTGCCACATGAAAACCGAACAACCAGAAGTAGAGCCCAACCCTGGCTCCTGTTTGGCGATCTTGGCCCAAAGACGCCAGGTGACCGGCCAAGCTACCGGCAGTGAAGCCCAACATTGGCATCTGTTCGGAGACACGGACTCTGGTCGGATGGGGTGAAGTTTGGCTCCACCTTGGCTACTTCGGGCTTTCTAAGGCTATAAATTGCCGGACAAACACCAAATTCTGGCTTGAAGAACTGCACTTCCTGGGTTACGGCCCCGTCTCGTTACCGTGGACCCCATTATTACAGACGCCACTTACTTGAGGTGCCACCTCCCGACGGGTGCGGAGAGCGGACGACGCACTTGTTGTCTGCTCACCGTGCCCGGCTGGGGAGATGGCATCACAAGCAAATGCCGTCGCCAACTCGGTTGTCTCCAGACGCGCTCGACCTCAACTTTAGCGAGTCTTTTGTTCTCATTTTCTACGGGAAGAGAACAGCGCTTCAAATTTTGCCAGGTAAAACTGGCCTGATCAGTGCACGTGCGGTGAAAGTTTGAACTTTCTATATGTGGGCGCCGATTTTTCCGGCTCGTTTTACGCTGGAAGGTTTGCTTGGGACACCCTATCGATGCATCGCTAACACAAAGTTTGTGAGGACGAGCTGGATAAATATGTGCTTTATGTCTACAGTAAAGTTCCGAGAGAACGCCCCTCCCGAGGGATCGCCCATCCAGTTTTTTCGGCTAAATATCTGTAACATAAAAATTCTGAAACATCGCCCAACCCCCGATTTCCGTCCGTCGAACGCGATTGCTGTACCGGTACAGCAATCGCATCAACCGTGCAATTTGCTGTACCGGTACGTCTGACAAGCGAGTTCATCGTGAGATTCCCGCATTATTGTCCGCAATCTGCGCATGCGATATCGGCTCCCATAACACGCGAGTTGTTCCCACGTGTATGTTCCACTGTGTAACGCGAACCTGCTGCGTCCGCAATCTGTGGCATCCGTTCCTGTGACATTAAGTTTGTAGCGGATTCCCGCATTTTTGTCCGCGATATCCATTCCATGCGAGTTGGTCCCGCAGTGTATATTGCATCGTGAAATACGATTCTGCTGCATTCGCGATATGCGTGTATTTGTTCCCGTAACATACGAGTTGTAGCGGATTCCTGCCTTTTGTCCACGATCTGCGCACGCGATATCAGTTCCCGTGACAGGCAAGTTTGTAGCGGGTTCCCGCGGTGGTTGTGGCACCATGAAACTTGCATCTGCTGCAGTCTGCGATCTGCGGTATTCGTTCCCTTGAGATGCGAGTTCTCGGCGGCGGATATCCGTGGGTCCTTCAGCACCGTGAAACGCGAATCTGCTGTGTCCGCAAGCTGCGGTATCCTTTCCCGTGACCCAGGAGTTCAGTATAGTAAATTCCCGCATGTTTATCGCATCGTAAAACGCAAATTTGCGGTGTCCGCGATCTGCGGCATCAGTTCCCGCGTCACGTGGTTTGTAGCCATTTTTTTATAAAGTTCTGCCGTGTTGTCCCCAAAGATAGCCCGCCCCATGTTTTTCACCATTTATCTCTTCATTTTGGGTGGGCGTTCTTTCGGAACTTTACGATAATCATTATAGACAATTTTTTTTTTTTTTTGGGGGGAACGGTAGTGTTTATATTAACCCTTGCCTACTAATAACGAGCGCTGATCGTGCCACCCTTTACGGACCATAAAGCCCGACCACAAGTGTGACTCATCTTTCGGTTTTGGCACTTGTTTGGCCCACTCTCCGGCAGACGGCAGAACCACCTTGTTGCTCCATGTTCGCTCGTTCGTTTTTCTTTTTGCCAAAAAAAAATAAATCGCTCATCCAGAAAAAAGAAAATAAAGATAGTCAGCACATGTAAGCACTTGCGTTAAACTAACATGGCTTTCACAAAAGGTCCGCTTCGGCCGACGAAGAGATACAAAAAATTATTTTTGAAGTTAACGAATTCTCGGGCATATTTGAGATCACACCCACTGAGAAAAATAAACCGACGCAGGCGTGCAAAGTATGCACAGCCAACAAGAAATGACATGGGAGTATGGACAGTGCAAGTGGCTCTCCACCTTCCTGAACGTTTTCAGAGCTATCAAACTGTGGAGTACGAGTGAAGAGGCCCAGAAGATCAGATGTGATGATTTAGAGCAAGATACAACACCTGGAAGTCAGGGAAATGTTTTTCTTTTATTATGATGCAAATTGCCTGTTTAAAATAAAGTGTTGCTGTACATTTCTTTAAGAAAGAAAAATGAGTAGGCAAGGGGTTAACAAGATCTAGCTGCATGCCAAAGAGGCATTAAGTAGTACAATGAATCGAAGAAGGCACCAACTTCTATAAGGGCCTCTCAGTCCCTTACCTACTGTAGGAGGCAATATTAATGCGCACAATGCATAAAACATGTGAATCCATTCCTATTTGACCCTGAAAATAATTGTGAGGTAAACTGAGTTTCCCACCTTCTGGACACTGTGGAGCCCTTTAATTTTGAGCAGCCCCAATTTCTTGTGAATCAAGCAGAGGGGTCATATTTGCTACCATTATATTTTGTGAATTCTAAAGGCTGGAATGCACCTCTCTAGACAAAAGAAATATTTGAGCACCCTTAGAGTTTGCCAAGTTTTTCAATTCTCTAACATTAACAGTTGTACAGTAATGTAGCGAACACTCCATTTTGCAAAATCATTTACGAGTTTCAGGGGATAGATATTTTTATATCTTGTCATTATTTCCTACATTTGTTTCAAACATGGAAATCAATTCACGTAAAATAAATGTATCTCCATTCCATATTAAGCAGGCTTATATATCAAATAAGCCCACACATACTGGATTCGGAGGAGTTGTTGTTGCACAGGCTACCAGAGACAAGGACCATTTAAACGAGGTCCATGCTCCGTTTTCTGTGCTTGGGTGACAATTAAAAGACTGCAACGTTTTTCCCTACTGGGAGTTGAACCCTGGACCTCTGGATCATAAGCCCAATGCTCTACCAATTGAGCTATCCCAACATAGTCACAGGGCATGACATGGGGCTTAGTATTGGTGATGCATGCAAAAAGGAGCTGCTTTAGCAAGCATGTAGGCAATTTAACATCACTCCTCCTCCCTTCCTCTCTCTCTCTCTCTCTCTCTCTCTCTCTCTCTCTCTCTCCCTCCCTCCCTCCTCCCTCCCTCCTCCCTCCCTCCCTCCCTCCCTCCCTCCCTCCCTCCCTCCCCAATGGTCATAACGAGAAATAAGCCAAAAGAAAAATTGCTGTAGAGCAAGCTGATAGCTTCCATGCACTTGAACGGTCAGGTTTCCCTGCAAAATCTATTCAGTCATCCTTCCTCGCAAAATTTGAGAAGAAAATTCTCGTGAAACATTAACTACACTTTGCAGCTGAGTCATACAAACTAACAAGATGAGCACAAAATTGTATGTGCCACATCAGTACTCTTAAAATTAAGGCACAAATGTATGACTGTCTATAGATACGGTTCTTTGTTTTCGGGTTTTATTTTTATTTTCACGTCCGTGAACGGGGGAACTTTCCTTTAATGTCACCATTAAAAAAATATTTTTTTTTAAATTGGTTTAGGCTACGACTCTACAACGGAAAAGCACACAAAAGAAAACCAAGGTTAAGCCGGATGGCCCCAACAGGAAAATGGGCAAAACCTATTGAAGACTTTGGGAGCTTTGAACCCCTAAACTAGGGGGCACAAAAGGGGAAGGTCAACTATAAACAAAGACACACGGAGGAACCATCGGAACAAGATAAAACTTAGCAGACATTAAAAAATAGGTCAATGACAGAAATAAAACCAAAAACAAAGAGCCCTATCTATACATGACTTGCACATGATGCCACTGCATCACACCAATGATCATTCCCAGTTGTCCTTGCCAAGAAAAACAAATTCAGCGATGCTAAATACAGGGTGTCCCAAGCGGACCTTCCGCTGTAAATCGAGCCGGAAAATTTGCCGCCTGCACACAGAAAGCCCAAACTTTCATCGAACATGCACTGAGCAGGTCAGTTTTACCGCGTAAAATTTCAAGGCGTAGTTCTCCTCCTGTAAAAAATTAGAGCAAAAAACTTGCCAAAGTCAAGGTTGGGCACGTTCGCAGACAACCGAGTTGGCGACGCTATCTACTTGTGGGGCCATCTCCTGATGGACGCAGCGAGCAGACAACAGAGTGCGTCGTCTGCTCGCTGCGCCCAGGCAGTCGCATTTTGTAATCATATCGAT
The DNA here is from genome assembly GCA_037355805.1 of Ixodes ricinus. Taxonomy (NCBI): domain Eukaryota; kingdom Metazoa; phylum Arthropoda; class Arachnida; order Ixodida; family Ixodidae; genus Ixodes; species Ixodes ricinus. The sequence continues at coordinate 43,880 of JAZHYW010011063.1, read as the reverse complement.
TGCCAATAGTGCCCGCCCTGCAATAAACCCTTTTCAAAAGTGCACGCCATATAGTAGCTGCTGCGCACCCTACCGGAGTCCACCATTGTTTGGGCACATACCCCGAGCATGTATGCGGAGAGTAAGTTCGTCTGTTTCTTTTGCAGGGGTTGCGGTGATGTCAGAACGCAGAGCTTCTGATCGGCTCTGACTGGAAGGACAGCGGGTAGACCTCAAAGCAAGCTGCCGTCTACCCACTATTCCTCAATCGGAGACAATCAGGACTCAATGTTCTGATGTCACCACATCCCTGCAGAAGAAGCAGACAAACTTGCGCTCCGCATTGGACACGAGGCTGCGTACGATCCAATTACAAGCCTCATACCCAAGAAAAGACGAACACCAACGTTTCTCTACGAGTTTCGGAAATGGTCTATTAGGCACCAAAATGAGGGCGCCCACAAAGAGTTTGAGGAATGAAATGCCAAGGCTCCAAGCGTAGCTTCTTCGATGGCACCAGATGAAACAAATGACTACCTTCGTCCACAGGGCTGAGGGTAGACTCGGGTCCCAGCAGGCCACCGACCTCGTCCCCTTTGGACGGGCCTTCTGCCTCCTCTTCGTCCTCATTCTCCTCCTCTGGAGCACGCCGGGAGACAGGAACGATGACATGGAGTGCAGCTTCTCCCTGTTGTAGAGGAACTCTTCCTCTGCGTAAGCGGAAGCGGCGGAAGATGAGCTCAGCACCTCCAGGTATGAACACCTACTGCGAAATGGACGCTCCACGAAAGCTTGTGCATGCCAAAGGTGAGGTGCGTGCTTGTCGCATCATGCACCGATACTCTGCCGTCTGCTGGCAAGCAGACGACAGAGTTGTTTCCTCTGCAGAAGCAGAGTAGTAGGATATGAGCCCCGCTCATCTGGGCACGAATGATTTCTATGAAATGGACGCTACACAAAACCTCACGCGCGTCAAAGATGCTCACCTCACTCCACTATTGCGACACCTGCCAGCGAGCATTTGCTGCCTCCTCCGCGGAAGCGGAAGGGCAGGGTTTACGGCCAATCACTGTGCTGGTCGCCCACAACAATTATTCATGTCCCTTTAACAACCATAGATGAGGTGAGCCCATCCAGATATGTGAAATGCTCCGTAAAACCTTGTGCATGCCAAGGGTGAGATGAGCTGCTCGGCACCACACTCCACTACTGCGTCGTCTGCTAGCGAGCATCGGCTGATATATCGACTCAGTCTATTAGCAGACGACACAGAGGTGGAGAACAACGCAACGACTGCAATTCTCGTCATCAGCACAACCACGCTTTGAAGAGCATTCGGTAGATGGCATTAATGCTGCTGCTCACATTGGCAGGGACAACTTTGCTGACTTCATTTGACACCTCGCAAGTGCTTAAAATTTTGTCCTCACTAGCTCTATGAAATAAGAGTACTGGCACACAGTGACTGTAGAACTGTTCACGAGACGCATACTCGCCTGTGTTCGGAGAAATGCACGAGTCCTCTTCCTGTGACCGACCGTACACGTCGTAGTAGCCTTCATAGTCTGAGGAAAGAAGGAAGCGAAAAATTTGACATGGATGGATGGATGCTAACGGCCGTACCCTTTATAACGAGCGGTAACTTGCGCCACCTAAACATTAAAAAAAAAAATTAAACGGTAGATGTATACAGTACAATAAGAAAAGGGAAAACCAGTTAGAAGTGGGGAAGTGGGTACCAATGCATTGTTATTATTTCGTCCAGCTGTTCAAAAGGCTGTGACAAATCATAATACGAAATAAATTAATAAAAAAAGACGTGCGTTTATAGCGAGGAAGGCGATGAGACAGCCCGCGTCGCACTCAACCAAGAACAGTGCTCACTTCGCTCCTGCTTGGGGTGCGTGGAGACTATTTTTAATGCTGACCCCAGTAGCAGACGAACACAACTCCATTTTTATAGCAGAAAATAGAAAAAGCAATAAAACTAAATTCGATGGTAATCTTATTGAACAAAGATCGAGAGAAGTCTACCGTTTCAACTAACGCAACCATACTCAAGCGATCTGTGAAATTTGATCCGATGAGTCCAAGTTAGTTGGTTGACGTTAGTACGATACACTACGACACGATACGCATAAATTGACGTAAAAATGGCATGACGATTTATCTGTTTACACGCAGCGCACATCTGAAGATATGCAGAAAATCTTACCGTCATCGTAGTTCATAGTCCGAACATTGCGATGTCGAGACATCGTGAGTGCGTCGCGTGACGGCAAGGACCGTTGCTAAAAGTTCCTAGTTTGCACAGACAAGATGAAACACATCGCGCACAGTCCTGAGCATTCCGAATCCAAGCTGGGACACATCGCTGCCATTTCTCGATGAATTGAAACACGCCTACACGATTCACGCCCGAAACACACACACGCTCACGCACGACGATCAACTACAGATCAAATGCGACAACACAACACCAAAATGGCGGAGCCCAGTGTGTTTAGACCGGGGCAGTCGAAAACTTTATCCCGCTAAATACAGCGAAACTGGTTTTGCGCCTGTTCTCTTCAACGAGGGTTCTCTTGGCCACGTGCTCTTGACAAAAAAAAATAAAAAAAATAAATTAAGTTTTTTGTTTTGTTTTTAATTTATTTGATAAGTCTGAGGAGCATAAAATGTGTCATGTGTGCAGTAAGCGTGCCTGACGATTTTTTATGCTTGGTTACCGCACGATCGTCCGACGTTTCGCCTGATGTGCGAGGTGTCTCATGCTGTGGGTGGTGACGTCAGCTATATCACGTGATGCGATATAGCTGACGTCGTGAGAAGTTTATCCCGCTGTTCGTCGACTCCTGTGTGAAGTCGTGACGTCATACACCTGCTGCACGAGCGTCACTATAGTCGGTGACAGGTCAAGAACAAAGTGGAAGCTCCTCCCACCTCTTTCCACATTAGCAGAGCGAACGCTGGAGAGGAAGCGACCTCCTCTCCACCGTTCGCTCCGCTGAAGTGGAAAGGGGTGGGAGGAGCTTCCACTTCGTTCTTGACCTGTCACCGACTATACACCTTTTCCGCTTACTCTCGCCCCCGTCCGCCAAGTAGGCATACCCCATATGGGCGACGAATAAATATCAAAACGTTTCAACCAGCAAGTAGTAAAAAAATAGAGGGGAGGCAAAACGAGAATGTGCGACGGTTACGTTTATTTCCTATATATGCCTTCTATTGGAGTGGCGATGGCAAAACAATGTTTTCACCAGGGCGTAAGATAGACAGGTGGGGAAACGGCCCATAGAAGCCTACCGCAGCGCCGTGACCGGATTATGTACTCGTCTGCTTGCGGGTACCTCCGCTTGCGACAGATGGCGCTGCGGCGAGAGGAAAAAAATTGGAATCGGATTTGCACGGAACTTTTTGGGAAAGTGCGCAAAATAAACCGAGAGCACAACAGTCCTTTATTTAAAATCTACGAGAAACAATTTCCGTCAGTTTAGCCAGTCGCCACCGGTCGCCCACCCGGAGTGAGAGTTCGCGGTGCTCCACATAGATGGCGCCACAGAAAAAGAGAAAACCGAGGGGTACACAATCGGGTCGCTCATTTAGCTCTCGTTTCCCCACCTGTCTCATCTTACACCCTGGTTTTCACCCATACTGGAAGTGACGACAATTCAAGATGGCGGCGTTCTTGCGAAAAGGGTCTATAGATTAGGTCAGTTGTGGAACTCCCACAGAGGGGAGCAATGCCCTCACTCACTTCAGTCCGCCTACCGTTGTTTGAAACGCCATCTACGTTGTCAGTGCAAAACTGTGCATTCATATAGAGTACGGTGAAACGTCATCTAGACAATGTGCCTCAAAACATATTAGGGAGTTTAAAGGGGTACGGAAACAAAAATTTAAATATTCAAATTACATTCGGAAATGAGTCAAGCATGACGGATAATAACCGTAAATGATAATCGCACGTTTGTATTCTGAACGACTGGCTATATTTTTCGTTCCAAACGGTGCACTCGAGCAAGCGCTCGAAGAGAAGCGAACGGAGAGCGCAATGCGTCATGGGATATTCGGCGCAAACAAAACAGAAAGATTCCCCGCATTCGTGACGTAGCAAGGCTGGCGTGGTTATGATCTTTGCCCTTGGTGGCGTTGTCGGCGTTGTGGTGGTGTCAATAGCGTCAGCGCATTACAACTGAGCTATTCGAAGTACCCGTGGGGTGACGAGCGTGTGGCTGGCCCAAGAGCACGTAATAGCTTCCACAACATGTCAGCTTAGGGCTGAACGGAGTGGGGAAAGCAACTTTTGCCGGAGTTTTGAGCGACGGATTAATCTTCTAGGGGGAGAATGGCTGTGTCCGGTTGCACGAACGAGGGTACGAGAAAGAAGGAAGTCCTTCCTTTCCGTCTTCTTGGACCACTTGGTACAATGTCGACGGAGTTGAGCTAGGAGGAAAGCTAAGAAGGAAAATGTTGAAATTCCAAAGAGCGGCGCTGCTTCAAAGGAATCTGCTACGTCACGACTACGTACCCAGGCGAAAATCAGTCCACTTCCAGCTGGATTATAAAACGGAATGAAGCCGTCCAGCTGAATTCCAGCTGGAATCCAGCTGGAACCAGCTTGAATCCAGCTGGACCACCTCATTTCCAGTTCCATAATCCAGCTGGAAGTGGACCGATTTTTGCTGGGTAGCAAGTTCCCCCACGTTGCTAGATTACCTCCCAAATAGTCTCCGCATGCATCCACCAGGTGTATATTGAAAGATCGTTTATCTAGCTTTAAAATTAGTTTTCTTGCGCCTTTCAACGGAAGACTGGTGTTTTTGACATTAGGGTGCAACATGCAACACATTCAAGCTAGAAAATGAGCGCTGGAATTTCGTTTCCTATCCCTTTAAGGGAACCGTTTTTGCACATTCGATACATGTCATGGGCCGTGCGGTACCAGCTGCGCATGCGAGTCTCTTTGCGGTAGCGCCTGCGCAGTTTGTACCGGAGGCCTATCGTACCGTACCAGATGTGCGAAAACGTTTTCCTAAAACTCTCTATCCATTCCAGAGAATACACTGCACTTACCGTAGCAGCCATCCTCCCAATGGCGGCACGTCAAACAACGGAGGCGAGCCGGGGGGGGGGGGGGGAAGGGGGCAGTAGGTATTGCTCGGTCAAGCAGCGTCTATGGGCAGTTCCGTAACCGAGCTAATCTAGTAACGTTGTGGCGAACTATCCACTGGCGTCATGGTCCGTCTGTGCCATGTGGGGGAACCAGGCTTCCCATTCGGGAGTCAACCGCGGGCGCCTACGGTCAACTCCCACCGCAGGCTCACGTGAGTCATACTTAGTCCAGACATGGTGCCTGCAGCGTGTCTCCGACTGGTGTATTTAGCATCCCATGATGTTCATGCATCGAAAGTGGTCCCGAAGTGGCACCAAACGACTCCAGAAAAGCCGGAGTGTCACGCTGTCGGACGTCACGATCCTGGCAGTCAGTCACAGAAATGCCGGCGAGAAAGCACAAGTGAACGCGAGTGTCACCATCGTCGCGGCATCCCACCTTCTTGCTGCCGAAGCTTCCATGGACTGTCCAGCTTGTGGGCAACCTGGGTATTCCAAGTGGTTGGCCCAGGTTGCCCCTCCGACAATCATGAGTGGTCATCTTGACCACGAGGGAGCCAAGGAGAACTGGCCCATGCGAGCGGCGCTCCGCCGCTGATAAAAGGCTGTCGCAGCGTATGCGCGAGGGCGGTTGGGATCGCGCTGCAGGCGATAGCGGTCATTAAATGTTTACGTGTTGTTGAACCAGTGTGCTGCGTCATTCCCCGAGACGGGTAGCAGCAAGGGAAACCCACAAGCTGGAGAGCGACTTGCGGCAGAATGGGCGTCTGCCACATCAACCACTGCTGCTGCAACACCGCAAGGATTGCAACAGGCAACTGCGAGACATATGATGTTGCCAAGCGGAAATTGAGAGGTCACTTTTCTGGACACGGCCACTTAGTGAATCTCGGTAGTTGCGGTTAGTTATAATTACCAAGTGTGCCTTTCATACTGTGCTTTGTATGCTTACACATTACCTGCTACGAGCTACGGAGGTTGCCTTGACCTGCATGTAACAATTTTTTGTTACGCTCGAGTGCAACGCTTTTGCATGAAATTCAACCCTTAAAGGGGCACTGACACCCCAAAGGTCATTTTTTTTTTGGTCTAAAACAATGCAAATTGTAGTTATAGACACGCAAAAAAAAAGCGCAAAAAAAAACTTCTTTGCGCGCACACGCGCCTTTTTAATTTTGGGCGTTTTTCTCCCCCGCTGCTCACATCCTTGCTTCTTTTGATTGGTGAGGTCAAAATCATCATTTAGAAGCTTTGTAGGCGACATTTCGCTAACATTTAATAACGGCAATCGTAAAACATGTTTTTTTGCACAATTGCGAACGCACTACAGCCCCTCTTTTGAAATACCGAAAATCAGAGTCTGGTGTGATGTCGCTTCCTGGATTTATATCCTCCCTCGGAAAACTTAGCGGCGCACGAGCAGAGGATGATCGGTGACTCGGGTAAGAAACCGGTTTTTTTCCCGCGCCGGCGCCCTTCTATCCAGCTCCTCACCTCCTCCTCGCTCGGGTCGCCGTGGCAAGGGCGCTTTGCTTCGTAGCGTAGAGCGGAGGATCCGAAAGAAAGTCAACTCGCAGGAGACCGCAAAATTTGACTTCACTGCACTGGCGCAGATTGCGCGGGAACTTCAAATTCTGGCATTTGGAAATTGTTTTTTTAATTCACAAATACTGAATTCCCAAGTTTCGAATTTTGAGGGTAATGTCCCAACATCGTTTTCAATCGTTTCGGATTAAAAATAATCATTTTGATGTGTCAGTGCCCCTTTAAAGGGATACTGAACTGAAATTTGAATTTCGCAAAAATAAGGCAGCAGAAATGTTGAACAGGACGCTACAAACTCAATACATCACTCGTACATCAATATCTCAAATGGATGGCCGTATTTATGGAAAAGAAGGGTGCAATCAAGCGAGGGCTATGACGTCATTGTCCTCCTGGAGAATTTGAGAATAAGGGCAAGAGGCCTCGCTTCTCTCCTCCTCGGTTCGGTTCACCAGGTCGATGGGACGTAGTGAGGAGGAGAGGGAATGAGAATCGTAACGTGACTTGTCTCATCGCACTCTTTGGCCGTGTTCAATCGCACGCTTCTTTTCCAAAAATACGGCGACCCATTTGAGATATTGCTGCACGAGCGATGCTTTGGGGTTTTGCAGTGTCCCGCCTATCCGTCCAGTTTTCTTTTGTGAGCTTGTAATTTCCATTCAGTATGCCTTTAAACAAATTCTGTTACAATTAAGAAAAAATAGAGGAACAGCTTTGATATATATTGTGGTCTTTAGTGCACCCTTTTCCACTGCCCACTAACGCTCCCACCCTTCTTGAATATTTGTTTTCTTTTACAACAAGCTTGAAGTGCTGTTGTCTCGAGCAGTTCTTGGAAACATTCTTGTGATTGAGCAAAATAAAATTTATTGTACAACCTTCTGCTAAAACAGCTTCCTGCAGAGGTCACATGAATTCGTCTGAATCATAGTCTGCCTCCTGCAAAGAAACAGAACAAACTTAGCTTTGAACGTTTCACTGTTTACTAACCATACTACGTCGTCAAAAATGATCATAGAACTTACCTTGTTTGATTTCATATTTTCCTCTTTCATCAGGTTGTTGTAGCTCCTAAAATACAAAAAGAAAGAGAGATATTAGAAGAAATGCTCACATGAGTCCACCCCATGAAACCATCACTCCGTATCCTAACGGCAACGGTTAATCTGTGCTGCAAGTTAGCTTTCCCATTTCTTAAAATATTGTTCCACACATTGGATGAAAACAAAGTATTAAAAAATCGATAGAGAAAGGCACGCTGCTTTCAAATATATTTTTAGAGCTAGCACCAAATAAGTGGACATAACTCTTATTCAAGTGCTGCTATCACAAACTATATACAATGTTTAAAGTTAAAGCCGGCATCCCACGAACATTCAAGAGTTTCCTACGATCCTTTTAGGTCTATAAAGAACCCCACCTAATCTAAGGTGTCTCAATGTCTATACATCCACCTTAGAGCGGGGATATGAAACAATTTCGTACTATTCTACTACTCGTGCTAACGTGGTCTTTCTCTTCACAGCTCTGGAGCATGTGAATGAGCACCTCCCAGCTCAAACAGTTTTGGGTGGTGTTTTGCCGCTGCTTTGTTGCACCCCCTTTCTTTGCCCATTTCCTGTTGCCAGATGCTGTCTGCATCAGATAATACAAAGAATGTCGCCGCCTTGACAAGAAGCATACTGAAGCACCATTGCCTGCCCACACAAAGTGCATGACGTTAAGCCATCGCTCTACCCAACCGGAAGGTCACGTGACAAGCTCTGAGCCAGGGATTGGTTACGATAGCTCGTAGCATCTGTTGTCGTACATTCCAAGGCGAAATCAAGATAATTAAAGGAAGATCCACTGATGGATCCTTAGGGAATGCATTAGCATGACCCTTGGGAAACACCACACATACCCCTTTGGGAAATGCTAACGGTGACCCCTTCACGTTTCTGTTTTGGCTTTCTCTTTTGCTTCCTCCTATTTTTTGTTGCCTCTGTTTGGCTTCGTTACGGGGTCAGCGTTAGTGTTTCCCAAAGGGGCGTGTGGGGAATTCCTCAAGGGTCATGCTAACACATTCCCTTAGGATCCAACAATGGATCTTCCTTTCATTTTTGGCCTTGGGGGTCCTCGTTCACCCGCATCTACACATGCTTAGCAGCACATCCGCTGCCCGACGCTGCCTTTTGCAATTCACCGGTCTCGACAGCCCGTCTCTTTCATTCAGAATCCGTCTTCTTTTGCCGCTTACTTGGACCGAGCGCTGAGTACTTGTGTTCACAGTCCATTTTGTAAGCACAAACCAAGGCATACGTGCTCTGCACACTTGCAAGTTCAGACTTGCCCAAGCATCCGCAGTGCACAGGCTTAACTGCCGTGACGTCGCCTCCGCTTGCCTCTGTCCTTCCCTACTCTCCTCCTCTCTACACAGCGCTTCCCTTCCCACTGTGTTTTGTCCACAGACGGACGCCGCCAGCTTTTCCCGTCATGCGGGTACTAATGCTAACGCATTAATAGTTGCAGTCAGCTCACTAACTACCATAAAATACCGAGGAAATGCCCACCCCACTTTCACTGAAAACTGAGGGGCTATGTTCGACAACTGTTTCGTTTCGCCTAAAAAGAAACGGAAGTGACCATATCGCGTCTTATTGGTTAGAGGCTCAAATGACGAAACAGGAAACTTTCATGATTTGAGTCTCAAGCCAATCAGATCGCGATATCGTCACTTCCGTTTCTTTTTAGGAGAAACAAAACATTTGTCGAACCAAGATGGCGGTCAATAAATAGATTTGAATGCAGGGTGAACGGAATCAGAGAAAGGACATTTATTTTCATAAGAACCCCCTTAATCACTTTCGGCGGCCTCGTGGTTGCCGCAATGGGGCAACCACGAGGTTTTCAGCCGATGCCGGCACTCCGGTGGGGGTGGGGCACTTAATGAATATAATTTGCAGATTTCAGAAACTCCTGGAAATGATAACGGCGGGTGCTCGTACGAAGTGGGCGCTTCCGCGATGCTCCAAGGTGAGCCGCACCGATCGGTACACCGCCGTACGATTTTCTCACAGGCAGTTACATTTCGGTGCCGGATGCGGAGCGGCGCAATTAGCGATCGTTACGATTAAAACACTGCGGCTTCCCGACTCTCAGAGTAAGGAAGCTCGGGCGACGTTGTTTCACTCGCGTCGCGGACTCTTTCTAACCTTTCCGGAGGACAGAAACGCCTTCTTGCAATTTCGCATAAGAGCTCCCACTAACGGGCAATTATTTCAAGCACAAAGATGGCCGCAATGTTGTTTCTTTGCGACATAGCTTACTTAGTGGCCATAGCCAATGCCACCTAGAAAACCTAAAAGACAAAGCCTGTGTGCGACGCCATCGTTAGCGGGCTTCTGACCCGTCCCAGAGCGGAAAACACGTGAAAGCTCAACGAGAAGTGCCGCAAAGCGGCCTACACGTCCGTCTCGGCAGCGACGTACTACACACAGGCTAGGCCACGCAGCATGGGCCCACTAGTGATGACATTCAAGGCGGGCAAGCCACAGGCCTTGACTTCTAGGTGGTTCTGCTCTAGCACCGGCAAAGAAGCATCCCGCCGCCGCCCACTGACCTCTGCTTGGCTTGTTCCTCCTTCTCCTTCTGCTCCTGCTTCTCCCGCTCCTTCTGCTCCCGGAGAATCTGCTTCTTGTCCTCCCGCTCCCTGCGGTCGCGCTCCTCCCGCTCCGCCCTGAAGTCCGGCTGCCGCTCCTCCCTTGGTTTTCATCAGCCGGTTGACGATCTCGTTGATCCTCTTCTCCACCCGCATGGTGCGGACCTGCGGGGAATCGAACGATCCGAGGGACAGAGAGGGTATGACTCTCTCGCTTTGGGCCCGTTCACACGCTTTTGATACACCACTTGATATGATATGATATAATATTGCTTGCGTTTGCTTAGGACCGAGTTTTTGTGATCTCTTGTGAGGAGAGAGCACGCTGGCACCTTCTATGAAGTTACCCTGGAACCGCATTTCACTAGGGGTGGTTCTCATTTGAACCCGTTCGCATTTCTACCTTCTCGTTTTCACCTTCTCATTTCAACCCAGCGCAAAACAACTTTCGCTTTTCTCCCTTTCTCACTTTAACCGTTCTCAAAACATACTTTCTGGTTTTGACCATTCTCAAAGATACTTTTTCTCATTTTAACCTTGCTCATTTCAAACATACTAAAAACATACTTTCTGGTTTTGACCATTCTCAGAACGACTTTCCTCATTTTAACCGTGTACATGATCAGGCTAGGGAAAAGCAATAATTTCAGCGTACACTCACGGGAAACCGAGATAAAGGAACTAATGACATTATGAAATCCAGGCACCTGAAGCTCCATTGCCCCTTGAAATGCATCTTGGGGAATGACATCTAGAGGTCAAGCCAATCCACGGCATGATGGACGACACACATAGGCAAGTATACAATGATCGTAGATCTGTAGGACCACTCTGACGCCGGTTGTAAATAATTCGATAGCCTCACAGGGCATGCCAGATGAACATAATTTGCATCCGAAAATTCACGACTGAAATGAAGAAAAAAAAACTGTGACTCGTAGGAAAGCCCTCAAGCCACGCAATATCCGCGCCTGCACATTTCGAAAAAAAAAAAAAGCCCGCAGCTTTTAACGCTTGTTTGCACATCAACGCAATATGGCGTGCACACCCTCCAGCATTGGAGCAATGAACACTCCCTAGCGTAGACATGCTCATCTCAAAGAGTATGCATATAATGCTTGCAATTTCGAAGTGATTACCCATCCCGAATTGATCCAACATCATGATCTCGGAATCTTACTGCGGTGCTTACAAGCAATAACACATGACGAGCACAATGATCCATCCGCTCCACAAGACGACAAATTAACGACATCAACAGCGCCAGAGGGGAAATTAAGTATCGAAATCGTGCATAGCCCATAAACAATTTTCCTTATGCCTGCGTGCCGCCCCGAGTGCCACTTAACAGCGTCCCCCTATGTACCCACCCTTCGCTTCATTTTCAACCTTCATCCTCAACTGTTCCTCTTTCTTTCTATACCTCAATGTCCTTTGTTTTGAGCGCGTTGTTCAAATACGGTGTTCAAATGAGAACGGGTTAAAATAAGAAAGGGCCAAAACGCGAAGGGCGTTTTGCGAATGGTTTCAAACGAGAAGGGTTCAAATGAGAACGGGTTCAAATGAGACTGGTACGAATGAGAAAGGGTTGAAACGCAAAAGGTTATAACGCGAAAGGGCGTTTCACGAATGGGTTCAAACGAGAAGGGTTCAAATCGGAATGGGTCCGTTTCGAGATACACCCTTCACTAGAGCAGAGATTTTGCAGCATTTGCGAGATCAAACGCACATATTATCTACGAGAAGTGGTCGTTTATAACCGAAATGCAGTAAAAACCGGAAGATACGGATATGCCACGTGTTTTACAGCTTCCTAATTAATGGCATTAGTGTGTCCTCTCGTAAGAAATCTTAAGAGGTTTTAAGGCACATGGTCATAAGCAGTCACGAGTGAGTGAACTAGCCCTAAGCCTTTCACACCTCGGAAGGCTTAGCCAGCTTCGTCACCACAACTGGCACGAAAGAAGACTAGCCCAAAAGTTTGTTGGCATCCGCGCACAACCCTGACAATGTGACGGCGCCAGCATCGTGAACAGTCTACAGCTATGTACTATGCAGCACTATCTGATGCAACCTATGACTATAAGGCGTCTCCGAAAAAAAAAATTTATAAGGCGTTTTTTTATGGCAAAAATAAACTCCGCCACGTCGAACAGTATATCACTTACTGCCCAAATGTAGTACTAGTGTTTCGAGTCAGATGCCATCATTTCAGAACGAACCGTTATCTTATTCGTGAGTTATGAGCGATTTTCAGAAATTTTCAACAATAAAATGGTGGCTGACAATGCCCACAAATACGCGGGACTGAAAGGTGCAAACTACCGACAATGGGTCCCATTTTCCCGTCGAAAGTTTCTGAAAATCACTTAGCATTTGAATGAGGTAACGGTTACTTACTTGAAACTTTGGCATCTGGTCAAGACCGCTAGGGCTACATTTGGGCTAAGACCGAGCGCTTGGCGATGCATAATGCATTTTTATTAAAACGCCGTAAACTTTTTTTGGGGGGTCACACTGTAGGCAATATGAAAACTATGAGGTAAACACGTAGAATGAAAGAACTAGTCGGGTAAGTTATCAGTTATGAACAGACGTTTCCACTTATTGCAGGCGACATGGCGTAACTTCTCCCGTTGACGACGGTTACGAGCTACTGTCGTCGTAAGATTGAACGTTGCAACGAACTCAGCGTCGCAACACACCCAGACATCCAATTTGAGGATGCACTTGCAGCTCCGTCGGCGACCTCTTCTGTCTTACGTACGCACTTTGGATGTCCAGACTTCTGGCGTGGCTCGCAAGCCATGTTCTATTTTTACATTACTCTTCCACCGCCATTCTTTGTTTCTTTTAAGAAAAGAAAAAAAAGCCAAGTGTATGCCTTACCTCTCTCTGCTTGTGGAAGCCGATCTGTCCCACTTCCATGCCGGCCGTCTTTTCAGGTTTCCCACATGGTGTAGACGATGTCGATCGAGTTCATCTTGTTGCCTGGACGGACGGCACAGCATGAGACAAGAGAATGAACACGAGCGAGTGCAGTCGTAGCCTCGAGGCTAATTACCGCACTTGCGACTGCTCACGACAGAGTTTTTGTGATTTTCTTTGTGACATGTATCCTCCGTTCAAGGGCATTTTAAACACCTTCCTTCATCGGTCACCAGAAAGCCACCACAGAAGCCAGACACTAAAATGATGGTCGTGATCAAGATGGCCAGACTGAATTTCGGGAAGGGTCTATTGCAAGTGTGTGAACAGGCCTCTAGAGGTTCATTGTGAAACAGGCCAAAATCAAGTGTCTTTCTGGCTAGTTAACATATAAACAAAAAAATTATGGTACCAGAAGTTTCTAAAATTACCGAATATTTTTTTAATCCCGAGAGCCACTTGAAGTGCGACATGCCCATTCTTGAGAGTGATGAACAGGTATCCGTTCACTCTGATCGACACTAAGACAGACGGGCATCCACCCTAGCGTTTGCCAGAGTGCCTTAACGTGTCTGTCCCATGTCAGTCATTCTTGAAATGAATGGGAGGCCGCAAATCAATATTCTGAAGGCAATGTGAGCAATTGTGTTGGGATGTTTTTAAGGTTACTGTTTCATTCCTTAATCTATAGGATCAAAAGAAGAAAGAGAAATTGTTGGAAATAAATAAATGGGCCCATATCACATGAGCGAATGATGTTTCAGCGAATGACATTTGAGCGAATCGACGTTTAAGCGAATGACGCAGCACTGGGAAGCGTGTTAACCCACCCACCCCGTTTCGTCCCCACCACCCCGAGGCGACAGCATCAGGCGGCTCATTACAAAAGTGTTAACCCACCCGGCCCACACGTACACGCCACTACGCGGCAGCCAATCATTCGCTAAAGTGTAGGCATGGGCGAATAGAGGATTTTGGGTCCAAATCGAATTCGAAGCGAAGAAGCGAATAGTGACTTTGGCCGAATAATTTCGAATTGAATAGTTCGAATAGTACAAGCAACAAATACCACAAGATATGTTTAAACTATAGTTTTATGTTTGCCCTTATTTGGTATTAGAAGTACTGTAATTGTTATTTTAAGTGTATTGAGTTCGGGAGCACGAAATGGTCGAAATGGTTGGAAGCTTGCACCACCTGGCCGGAAATCCAAGCCAGAGTAAGTCAAACCCGTTTACATCGAACTCGCAAAAAAACGTCTACAAGTTCGATAAAGCGGGTAATTCAATATAAAAGTTTTAATGAATTTGACTCAAAAGTCAACTTTCTGCTGAAATAATACACAATGAAGTAGTCTTACATCTTCTGCTGCTTTTCCTTTATTGCATCCGCGATAACGATATTTTTATACGCTATCGACGGACTCCAAAATGCTGAGTCCGCTGCCTTCTATATTCGCGCATTAGCGCCGAACTATGCCAAGAGCACGGAGTACGTCCGAGCAGGAGCACCTTCTCCTGCAGTGCGCCGTTTTGCTCTGCAAGTTGGCTTTCCCCTAAGACAGGTGGCTTCGTTGGGGGAAGCCAACTAGCAAAACAAACTAGCTTCTTTTCTTTCTTTTTTTTTTTTTTCGGGCGGTTGCGTTAACTGTTTGAAAGAAAAAATAATACTTTCTTTACGGATGGAGCGGGGAGAGGGAGCAGGAAGCACCCTCTCTACACTCCCTCCGCAAAAGATATTTTTCTTTTTCTTCCAAACAATCAACGCAACCGCCCGGGAAAAAAAATACAAAAAAAACAGCGTGCTCTGCAAACTGGTTTTTCCCCAATGCGGCCGCTCGCGTTGGGGGAAAGCCAGCTTGCAGAGCAAACGGCGCTCTTGGCAGTTCGATATATCGGTAGCGGCTGCTATTTCTGTTCGATGTAACCATAGTTTTTGCTATATATTATCACTGTAACATTACTGTGCACAAAAATTTTCGATGTAAGGAATAATTCCATGTAAACGGGTTCGATATAGTCGGGTTCGACTGTATTTAGAAAGGTCGAATAATTCAGTATTGTCGAATAATTCGCTATTGTCGAATAATTCGATATTGTCGAATAATTCGAATTTGTCAAATGCTTAAATTCGATTGGCGAATGCCGAAATAGAACAGAATTCGATTGGCTATTGGTAATAACCGAATATTACGCCCATCCCTACTAAAGTGTTTTTCGATGAAAAGTGGGGGCAGGACTTTGTTTGCTTAAACGTCGCTTGACCAACTGGAGTGCCATCCAGATCGGGTAAATTAAGTATTGACTGAATGTTCAAAATACCTTTGAATGCTGTTAGCCTTTACAAGCTGGGCACAGTCTTCAAGCACGCTTGATGTGGATGTCGTCTAGAGTCTGGTTCTGGAAAAGAAAAAAGGGCACTTGGGGTTTCCAACAAAGTAGTGAACCGGTGATGAATAACTATCCTTCAAGGTATCACGCCTTGAAAATGGCCCCCCCACTTTTCAACATAGTGAACATACAGTCAAAAAAGTAGATGAGCAGCTTTGGGCAAAGGAACTTCAGCACACCAATAGTAAAGTTCATTGTTTTACGGCAGTGGTTTTTGATTACCGTATTTTCCGGGCTATAGTTTGCGGACCATACATGTTTAAAAGTTGAAATTTTAGGGTGTGCGGACTATCTATGCTAGCAGACTATACAGGAAATTTGTTTTTCAAGGTTGTTCATTATGACGAGACATGACGGATTTTGTGAATGAAAGGGTATGTTGTGATGATTTATGCATGATACAAGCTTTGTGAGCTAGAGACGCAGACATTTGTCAAGGTGTGCACTGTACGAGAAGATTTTTGTGTCAATCTAAGCACCAGGTGCGGACTATACTAAGCAAACACTTATTTTTGACCCAAAATATGCCCCTGCAAACTACAGACCGGGTGCAGACAGTAGCCCGGAGAATACAGTACAACCGTTACTTCAGTATGTACACAGACTGCTAGTGTGAGATTAACTTTTCTACGCTCATAAATGGGAGAAATGTCACACAAAAAGGTACGACGTTTCTTCTATGTATGACTTTAAAAGCTTACATTGCTTGGCACGACTGATGAGTGAGGATTTTGCAATCCCTGAAAATGGACTTTGATTTGAGAACCACTACTTTAGGATGTTAGGCAGACTTTCTAATCTCAAAGATGGTACCCTTTTTCATTTTGCTTTACTTCTGTCTACAATGAGGAGACATTCAAGTGCACTGGGCCTCATCTAGGGGTGACATATTTGTGTGGCCAGGTTTTGCACAACCATTTCCAATTCAAAAAAGTTTAAGTTACAGCTGAAAGATATGTTTTTTGGAGTATGTGTTTCCACTGACAACCCCTACCAGGACTCACATGCAAAATAGTGCACATAATTGATGAACTCTTTCTATATAAAATTCAGCAAATTCCATAAAATTACGACGAGACAACTCAGTCCGAAACCACTGCACTTACGACCGTTCCTATTGGGGACCCCTCTGGAACCCTATTGTCTAGATCCTGGCAAACTAAAGATGACTTACACCATAGTCTGCTCACCACTAAGCTAACAGTGCGGTGGAAGCTACATGCTCGTGGGGCCAATAATGCGTCCATCTCTCGGCACGTGATCATGCTCCTGCCCATACCTCCAGCACCGAGTGACGATGGGAAGGCGGCCAATTGTTTCAGGCGATTGCATAGCTTCCACCGCACTCTCAGCTTAGGAGCGAACGGAGCATGATGTTGCTTTGACCGTCCACCTCACTTCTGACCAATTCATAAGACAGAAAACTGTAGACTGAACTAAAAGGACGAGAATGAGTGGCGAACGATTAAAGACAAGCAGAGGCAGTTGATTATTTGCATGGAGGCACCGCAGACCAAAGGCTGGTTCACACACTTGCGACCGCTTATGGCCGTGCGCCTTAAAATACCTTAAACTCCCTTATGACGAGAAAACACGGTGGCACCATCTACTGGGTAGCCGCAGAGCCTTTAGCATTTCCGTACATTTCCAATCTTTTTGTGCGTCATTCCTTCTTTTAAAAAACAGTGAGTGCGCAGGCGAGCTGGTGGAAGTTGATCATGATGTAGAATACCCAAGACTGTGGTAAAATGCTGGGAAACTTGGTTGAAGAAAAAAAGACAGGGGAAAAGAATGTCTCAAAAAAGTAACCGGCCTTCCTAGGCAAGAGTACTGAACGCCAAACCGTACACACAGCAACCTCCAACACACAAATACATACACACATGCATACACAGGCACATACAGCAACAACAAACTCTACTGACACACCCTACACATTCTTTTCCCGTCTTTCTTCTTCGACTAGTTTCCAGCTTTTACCGCAGACTCGGGTATTCTACATCATGATTCCTTCTTCTTGGCTCAAAAGCTTTTGACAATGTTATAAATGACCGTCTTCTCATAGATAGGACATACATTTGATCTCGCAAATACCGCAAAGACCTTCGCTCTAGCAAGATGCGGTTCCAGGGTCACCTCACAGGTGGCACTGGCGTGCCACACTTTTTCTCGTCGCGAGAGATAGCGAGAACTCAGTCGTAGCGAACAGAAGCGTGCGAACGGGCCTCGAAGGAAGAACAAAGAAATCTCTCTCACGGGTTGTAGACGCAGGTAGACGTGAGCGGACGTACACCTTGTCCACGTGAAACCAGACGTCTTCGGGCCATCCCCACTTGATGAGATCCTCGTCTTCGGAAATGAAAAATTTCAGAGAATCACTTGGGATGCAAAATTGTCATGAGGTGGCAATAGGTTCACGATTCCCCTCGGCGTTCGCAACGAGGTGAGTGAGATAACTACAGTTATGTGCAAGGTGAGAACGGAAGGGAGGTCTATCGGTTGCGCCGCCTCCAGTACGGGCTTGCTAGCTTGGATAACACTTCGGCGCCTAGTGAGCTCCGAGCGGACAGCCGTTCACGCTCTGTTCTGACAGAATAAGAACTTCCTGCTTTTCTCATCTAGTCAGTAACTATAAAAGACGCTTAAAGACGAAACAAATCTAAAATGCCACTCCCAGGTTTGAGCTGCGCGCTCCGAAACTCAAGCGCTTGTCCGTCCCTTTTTGGCGACTGGTATTGCGACAGGAACCAAGCGGTAGCATGACAGCATGACACTCCCCTTTCGCGATGTCGCTTTGTTGCCGCTTTCAGAGCCGCTTTGACGCGCCGGAGGGATAGGAAGCCAAACACACCAGTCGCCTTCAAAGGCGCTTTCAACAATACGAGGCTTGCACGTGTTGTCAGTCCGTCCCTCTTTCCGGTAGGGCCCTTTCTACGCTGAAAAAGTGCCAAGCCTCTCCTTCTCGCCGAGAATCTCTCGCTCTTTCCTCCTCTCCGCAAGTCGCCCCCTCTCTCCGCATCGATGCCGGTGCTCAGCTAGGGCTGCCCTTCCAACCGCAGCGCAGCGACAGGTGACCGCCGGCAGACCTTCTAGAGGTTGGTGTTTTCTGCGCGACTCGACTCGCAGCCTTCGTGTTTTCGCTAGGGTACGAGTTGCCAGTGTCCCCGACGTCTTGGCTGCTGGGCATCTTTCCACTGATTCACGTCTGGAGCGGGTTCGCGAGTTTTGTCGAGGGCTTCGGCTGTGCGTCTGCTCGGCTAATTCAGTTCGGATCGCAAGCAATCTTCCGCTTTATAAACATTCATACAATAAAACTTAACTGCGAGACGGATCGTCCTACAATCTTGTTTCCTCTTCAGCAGCGGCAGCCAAGAGCGATAAGCGGGCACACGTTTGTTATGGAATGGGAAGCTGTGATCCTACGCTGTGAATGGAGCAAGGCACACCATAGTTTCCGTGTCGCCGACTCGCTCCTTTCCAAAGCAGTCGACGGCAAACATCATCACTTCTTGTGCCTTTTTGTTTCTGCCTTTACACGCCGGAGTGACAACGAGAGGAAAAAAATGTGAATGAGTGTCTTGTAAGCAAGTGATTTAGCGATGCGACGTCATGGCAGCATTCGACGACATTTCTTAAAGCAAAACATACGACATACCCCCTACCGATAAAAAAAAAAAAAAAAACTTCAACGGGCGGCCGGCAACGTAGTACGTATACGTATGCACGCCGCCGGAAAATGCGAGGCCACGACACGGGAGGGCGCAAATGGCGGACGGAAGTGGCGAACCGAAACCGGACAGACGCTTCGCCAATCAGGGGTAATGGAAAGGGGAACTTTGAAGAGGAGGAGGAGCATTTTTTTTCTAGAGGGTGACAATGTATCGGAGGATCGAGCAATGGCGCTACTTTCAGTATAAATGGGCTTTACTTTCTGTTGGCCAGAAGTGCCTCATTAACTTGGCGGACGCTACTCTCTCGTGCCTCCCTTCCCCAATGGACCTTTCCCGAGAAGCGTTCTGCGCACGCGCGAGCGCCCGATGCCAGGTGGCGGAAGTCGGCACGAAAAATCGAGGAAATTCGGAAGGAGGCTGTGGATCAGCGAGTAGAACAGGTAATTGCAGCATATATATAATTGAGTTACACAAAAAAAGAAAGTGGATGGAAAGAAAAACACGACGTTTGGGTGGACTCCACGGATACCCCTCTTTAAAGTCGCGTTGGGCATGAAGAAACTGGTAGCGTAGCTCCCATTATCGATTGGTAGCGCAGCTAGGTAACTTCCTCGAATTTTAGTTCGATGCAGCCACCGCCTGGCGTCGTCAGGTATGTGGAAAAGGTCCATTATGTCTGACCAAGTGACGTCAGTGCAAGCTATGCATAGAAGTTTGCAAGCAGCCATGCTTTCGAGAGCAAGTCTGACCACCGTAAAAGAAAACATCTGTTTGGGTGCCAGCCTGGAAATCGTGGGTACGCCTCAGCAATGCTTGACTATCAGACGGTCTACCCACACCAGCAGCAAGATGACGGCGCCCAGAGGCCGTACTTGCAAAAATAAGCAAAACAAGGCTACGGTGAGTCGTAGCGCCCATGAATACTTGTATATGAAACAAAAATGAACTTACTTTCGAACTTATCGAGACCCATGAAGATCAGGGCTGGAGGTGAGACCACTAAAAAATGTGTACAGAAGGGAGACTATAAGACGCTAATGCACACGTAAATTAAAAAAAGGAAAAAAACAACATTCAAGTCGTGTAGTAATTTTGAGTTTTTTACGATAACTGACGAACATACAAATAGTTGGTCGCGGGGCTTTAAGAAAACACCGAAAAAGGCACATTGACGGTGATGTGCCCTACAGCTTGTTCCTGTCCCTCTGTATTTCTTAATATATATATATTTTTTAATGAATCAATTGTCTTAATTACCCACTTTGCAGTCGTTTCTGACAGTGAGGTCGGTGAGGCTACACCATGTCTGGTTGGGACGTTAACCATATTTTCCGCAGAATTACAAAATAAATTTATAATAAGGTGTTAGAACATTGAGCCTGGATTATTTGTTTAATTTTTGGCAAATTTACCTGTGCTTTTGAAGTAAAACACCATGCCTGTATCGCTCCAGGGCCCAAAGGCCGCGACGACCACGCACGCACGCAAACTACACAAACCAAATGTCCAGAAAAACCGGATTCCGATGGATTGCTGCGGAACGACTTCTGGATTCATAAACTCCACGAAAAGGCTTTACTGTTGCTAAAATTGTATAATACTACTTCAAAAATAAAATAGTCACGTTTCACAAATAAAATATTACTTAGAAAAGCGAACTTAGTCACATCAGCATACAGGTAGTAACTTTATATGTGGCAACTTTACACCATCCCCATACCATCGTCAAGCCAGTCGAGCAACCATGTTAAGCGGTGGCTATTTTTTGCAAAGGCGCGAAAAACCAATGGCTGAATATTTTTTCGGTTAGATGTCATTTTCGACGTACGCCGAGGTTTTCCGCTTTCACTACCGATCGTCCCAGTGACGTCCATTTCTGCAACCTCCGATCGCGGCGCCCAACGACAAGAAGGTAAGCTATTGCTCCACCAGCAAACCGCCTCGCGGCCTCGCTACGGCGTTCTTATTTGCCCGCACGCGCTCCCACCCGGGACAGATTGTCGTGGCACTCACCCCTCAGCACTGACTCATGGAAGAAGTGACTTCGCTTCCCCAAAACGCAGATTCCCCGACGTCCTCGCCGGCTGCCGGGATGGCGCAAGACCCGAAGCGAGCCTCGACGCGCCAGTGCAGCTCGTTTTATTCCTCTAAAACCACGTACTTGACGCCGCTCGAGCGAAGCGGCTCCGCGCCCTCGAAAACGAACTGCCTGCCGCCGCCGCCGATCGGGTCGATTCGCCCGCCAAGAAGGCCAAGCTGACCAAGCTTCGCTCGCGAAAGTCAGCGCCGACGCGCAACGAGGTCAGGGCTGCGGCGACGAAGTCAAAGAAACGGCCCTCGGCGACTAAGATCAATAAAAAGCAAACCCTGGCGTCCAGAGCGCGCCCCAGCTCGGTGATCGTTCCTCTGTCCGAAAGTCACTCGAGCACCGCCTCGAACGTCGTCGCCGGCGACGACGCCAAGTTGCCGTCGAAGCCGGTGCGCAAGTTTTTCTCGTCGGGCTTGCGTGTTACGAATCGGGGTGCGAGCGCTACGGCGGTTTCTTGGAACGGGAAATTCGACCTCAAGTTCAAGCGGGCGTTCGCCGCGACCAAGTCGGCCGGTAGCTTGGACGTGGGAGCTAAGAAGCCCATAGTCATGACCGTGCCGTTCAAGCACCATCAGCAGGACCAGAAACCCGAAAATGCGGTCAACAGAAAGCCACCCGACCTGGTCCTCAGCACTACTGTACCTGAGCAGAAGACTCCCGACGCTGCCAATGTACCAGAGTGCCTTGAGGATGAGCCATCACCTTCTTCCCTGGGAGAGTCTAGAATTGTGACTCCCCAGCTTGAACCAGGTGGTAGACTTGAGACGACAGATGATCAAAAATCAGATGATGTCATAGCAGACGATGGTCTCATACCGGCCTATGAGCCTGAAGCAGATGACAAGCTCAAAGAGAAGTGCATGGAGAAAGCAGATGGCATGCTCAAGATGAAAGGCAAGCTCGGAGAAGATTTTAAGGAAGAGGATGGCAAGCTCCCAGAATATTGCAAGGTCAAAGAGGACGGCATGCTCAAGAAAGATGGCAAACTCAAAGAATATTACAAGGACAAAGAAGACGCCTTGCTCAAGAAAGATGCCAAGCTCGGAGAAGAGAGTAAGCTCAAAGACAGCAAGCTTAGAGCAGACAGTGTACTTAAAGCAGCCAGTGAGCGGAAAGCAGACAGCATACTCAAAGCGGTGAGTGAGCGGAAAGCAGACAGCAGCCAAATCAAAGATAGCCGTGGTGGCCGGACTAGTGCAAACTACAGCCAGACTGAAGCGGATGACAAGGTTGGCTGTTCCTCCTTCAAGGTGACCACAGTTTCTGACGACAAGCCATCGTGCTCCAAAGCGCTCATATTCATCTCGGCTGAAAAGGAGAACCAGAAATCGGCCTGCGGAGCAGATGACACAAGTCAAGCGGCCGTTTCTCGAGCTAGCATCAACGGCCCACACGGAGAAGTGGAAAACCTGAAAGGGCAATGCTGCCAAGAAGAGACACCTTTCGAAGACATTCTTCCACTGCCTGAAGTAAATCTGACACCTTCCAAGCAGGTAGCGGGGACCAGGAACCCTCTGATGGCGATGTTCGGTGACAACAGGAATTCTGGAGGATTGCCTCTCTACCCTGTCTTCTCCACGCCGGTTCATGCTCAGATCCGGATGGGAACCAGATCTAGAATCAAGACTTCGCCCATCGCCTTCCAGAAGAAGTTTCTGGTCAATACCTCAGATCCGTCGCAGCTCATCATTGACGCCGGGCAGAAGCACTTCGGGCCGATCGCCTGCAGTACGTGCGGTATGGTGTACAGCGCGGGCGAGATGGAGGACGAGAAACTCCATTCCAGGTTCCACCAGGCTTTCATGGGTGTTCTCAAGTTTCCTGTAAGTTGCATTACACTGGTCCATCTCTAGCTTGCGAGTTGCATAACATGTGTGTAGAATTGCTTCACCTGAGAGTTGTAGAACATTGACTGTTGCTATGCTGTATCTCAAGATGTGCATAACACTGGCTCAGGTTGTCTTGTCTCAAAAGTTGTATAACTTTGGCTCGGGCTGCATATCTTAAGAACATTGCTCGAGCTATTTGTCTCAAGAGTTGCTTGGCATTGGCTTGAGACATGCTTCTGAAGAGTTGCATGAAAGTGGGCCAGCTATGCCCACCTCGGTATCAGGGTTGCTTAACATTGATTTAGTCTAGCTGTCACAGGAGTGGCAGTACATTGACATGGGCTACCATAATTGCTCAAGTAGTAGCCACACTTGTTATGAACAGGACTCTTGCGTCTACTTTCCCGTCGAGCACACATACAGCCAGTCATCGTGTTGTGCATAAAAAAAATTA
This sequence comes from Ixodes ricinus, assembly GCA_037355805.1. NCBI lineage: Eukaryota > Metazoa > Arthropoda > Arachnida > Ixodida > Ixodidae > Ixodes > Ixodes ricinus. The sequence continues at coordinate 20,240 of JAZHYW010011063.1, read as the reverse complement.
AAAAACAGCGAAGATGTTTTGTTTTGTTTTGTAAATCACTGCCTTTTTTTTGCTGTTCGTGATGATCCGCTATCCCGTGCTCTTTGAAAAGCAAATTCACAGGCCTTGTTCATAAGAAGTGCGGCTATTACTCGAGCAAAAATGTTATATATCTCAGGAGTTGCATACGAGTGACCAATCTGTCTGTACATCTCAAAAGTTGCATAACATTTGCTCAATCTGGGTAGACCAGCAGTTTCATAACATTGGCTGAATCTGTGTACTCCAGAGTTGCATAACATTGGCCCACCTATGTCCTCAAGAGTTGCATAGAAGTGGATCAACTGTGCTCAAGAACTGTATAGCAGTGGCTCAGGCTTCTAAAACACTCATGTAATGCATCTATCTGAGGAGCCACGTAACTTTAACTGAATCTGCACTCCACCTCTGGGGTCGCCAGCATTGGCCCACTCTATGCCTCACCCCTAGAGTTCTGTGCAGGATTGCCAAGGTCTCGGATGCAAGCACTTGGATTTAAAAATGGGGCGTTTCTCGCATGGGTATGCGATTGCCGGCTAAGGTTTAATTTAAAAAGACCAGTTTCTTCCTGAAATGTCGGCTGCAATTCTGAGGCTCCTGGGTTTACGTATGGCGCTTGCAAAACATCTCCGACTGTTGTGCATGTTGTGTCCTCATTAGTGGCCCCTCGACTTCAATCTGATGCTATCACGCTTGCCCAAAGTGGTCCTGGTGGTTGCAGAGCAGCGAAGGTAAATACGCCGGGCGACTGCTCTGCCGTAAGTCACTCTCCAACCTGGCAAACCATGGAAGCTTCAGCTTTGGCAGCCAGCAGTCGAGACGTTGGTATTACAACGACACTTGCATTCGTCTTTCTCTTTTTGTCCTCTGAACTTCTACAACCGACTGCCAGGAGCACGACGTAATTTGTTGCCGCTTTGTGCCCCCTTTGGTTGCATAGCCATGCAGGACACTACACACAGCAGTCGGAGACATGTTCCGGGCACCATGGCTTCAGGGGTGGGGACATTTTGCGAGTTTATCATTACTGGGCGAGGTGGCGCAAGCTACCACCCGACATAAAGGGTGCAGCCGTTAGCATCCGTCCAGTAGATGTCGGATGGGAGCTGCACTATAGTCAGCGATCGAATGAGAACGGCAGGGTGTGTCTTTCGAACGCTTTGCCTCCAGCACGTGCTCCATGCCTCGCATTGTGCCTTGTTTGTGCACACGCGCTCGGGGTGGATGAGACGTCGAAGCGTCGTCGAAGGTAGGATGCTCGCGTGGAGGCGGGACAACTGGAGCTCCTCCTTGCTGTTCTATCCCCGTCGGCGACTAGAGTCGAAGGGTTACAATCGATTCTCCGTCGTCTTTGCCAGGGATGGAAGAAGCAGCGTGAGGTGGGCATCTACTACGACGGCAAGATCATCATGGTCTCCTTCTCGGACCCCAAGTTTATGCTGAAGAAGATGGAGGAGATTGGCCAGATGGTGGACAGGCAAGTCGTCCGCTTCCAGTTCTGCCCTTTTGTTGTACGGTCTACGTCGCACTGTGCAAAAGAGTCCAAGTTCACTTTCTCGTAGAACATAAAGACGGCTAATCGCGGCGAAAAACAAAAGGATCCTGACGAATGACGAAATTCGAAATATAATTGGATCTGAGAAAGATGATGTACGTGCAAAAGAGCAGCAGTTGAATCGCCATGCTTGTTGTTTCTGCATGGGTCACATTTTTTTTATCAATGTATTTGTGTTTTGAGCTTTGTCAGTCGCTTGGACCCTGATATTGTTTGCCGCGATTGGCTGTCTAGAGTTCTGCATGAAAGCTAGCTCGCATACCTTTCTTTAAAGTGCAGGCAAGACCTTAGGGACCACTCACATTTCGCCCATCGTCGCATTCTGATGTGTCTTCGTCGTCTCGTCTGCCTTTTTGAGACAAAGTACTGTATTCCTGGGCGTGTTCCCCAAGCTCTGAGGATCGCGGTAACTTGATTCATGGCCCTTGGCAACATAAAATCTGTAGTAGAAGCTCTGCCTCCAGGGTGAGCTTTCTATCTTGGATGACGCTTGGGCGCACGCACAGCCACAGCGCGACGGAAAGCAACTAGTGCCAGAGATTTGCCTGCACGTCACCTGTCGCGACCGGCGTGAAGCCGACATTGCTAACCGACCTGGCCACGATTCACATTTGCAAAGATTGAACATTGGACCGTCATCCTGTTTTGTGTCATTGCTGGTAATGGCATATTTCTTCGAGGCAGGCGTGTTTGTTGTAAACAATTGCGACTGTATTGCCCCTCACGTCGTTCATGTCGGCACAGGAACCTCGGCATCCTGGAGACCGTTGATGGCATCCGTCCGCCGCGGATGTACTTTGTGTTTGTGTCCAACGACAAGAAGGTCCTGGGATTCCTGGTTGCTCAGCAGATTAAGGAGGTGAGCTCAACCGTGCCTCACCTTGGCAAAACGACGCAATGTCGACCCTGCCTCGTTTCTGGAGACGTGAATTGTGCCTGCCGTAAAGTACCGAGCATGTTGCAGTAAGCGCTCACCCCCTTCTCTTAAAATATTCGAAGTTTAGGCGACGGTCATATTAAGCGCCCATCTTGGAAAACTCTGAACCCACCGAGCCGATTGATGTGTTCTTCTGCGTCGGCTGCTTCTTCGAGAAGCCTGTGCAGAACGGTGAAGCTTACGCGCATGCATTTGTGCAAAGCGTTGGCGCTTGATACAAGGACTCCGGTGTGAAGCAAGCTTGACAGCAGCATCGCGGCCGCTTAAAAACTTGGGGGTTTCGCCAGACTGCCGTACTACTCCATTCTGTCGGTTCAAACGAGGGCCTACCCCGCCACATGTTTTTCTGCTCTTGAACCTCCTAACAAATGTCCAACCCCCCTTTTTTTGTTGTAATTTTGTTTGACCTTTGCATGTGCACTTTCTTGGTAATTTACTGTAAATTACATAATGTACCACAGAAACGTCTGCTGCACCCTGTGACAGCCTCGTGCTGAGAGCTGCACCAACTTCGATGGTACAAAAGAGGAGTTGAGTTTCTTGATGCCTGCTTGGTGCAGCTTTGGGACTATTCGCAGCAATACATGGCTTGCATTGTTCTCACTTTAGCTGCCATTGTACTAATCCTCCTCCCGAATTTGTACGCTCCTCCCGAGTTTGCACCTGCTGCAGTACACACGTTGGGCGAGCAACTTCGCTTTTCTCGGCAAGAATAGTTAGGAATGGCCTCCAGCATGGTGCGATGATGCCACGTGGAAGCTATGTATAGGACATGTCGTTGCTCTGCATTGCTGGAGACGGCCCTTCACTTAGGATAACTAGAAAGCCCTTGCACAAACCTGTCACACGGACACTTGCACGGGCAGTCTTGAAAACCTATGTCTTTAAAAGCGCAAATGCAGCAGATACTCTTATGTGACCCTCGAGTATTATGATTTCTGCTTTTCTTTTCACTGTTTTACATAAAGAGCTTCTGCTGCATGTTCTTCTTTGTGAGGGAGAATAAATTTGGCTCTAAATTACCCAAACTCCGAGAAAGCATGTTGCGAGTGTAGTTCACACGTGTGGCATCTGCGGCGGTAACTACTAAAAGTAAAAACCGCATGACAAATGGCAGTTTGCGTGCATGTTTGTCGGTGCCTTCTTTAGGTTATTTACTTTTAATTTTTTATACTTATATAAGGTGAGCGCGTACCTACATTCCCAGCATTCTCCTCGGCGTTCAAGCAATTTAGTGGAAGATTTACTGGGTGTCGTTGCTTTCCACGACAAAGGCCGGTTCACACGTTTCCGTTCGAGTGTTATCGAGTGCGTTCATTTGCATTTCTTTCTAACCACTTGCGACAAGAGGCTTGCACGCTAATGCCGTCTGTCGGGCAACCCTGGAACGCTTGTGACCTGCATATATATTTTTACGCGTAACTCTCTTACTGCAGGCTCAAAGTAATTCTGATTATGTTATAAGCGACTAGTTATCATAAATAGTGCACAACTTTGATCTTGCGATTACTGCAAAACCTTCCGTCTAGTTCTACACGCGTGGGAGGACTCCCGGAATATCCCGACAAACGTGTACTCTATATCGAGAGAGAGAGAGCTTAGATTTAGGAGAGGAGCAATATTACTGTGCAGCTCAAACTGTGTGTGTTTAGGAGCAACACCGACTGTGCAGAGCTTTTACAGTTTAATGGTAAACACCCCGTGCACGGATTGGTTGCAAGTGCGTGTGCATGAGCTGCCGCCTGGCGAGAGGCATCTTGGGTCCAGCGGTCCTCTGCCTGCTGCTGTTTACTGTTCACTGCGCGCGCACGCTGAAGTTCGTCGCTCAGCACGCGCGTTTTCTCGTGTTAAGTCGAGATACGAACTACACGACCTTGATTCGCTGCCAAACCTGCGGTTGCGGCAGCTAACGCAAGCTACGGCTACTGCTCGGCTTGGCTTGGCTAGAGTCACTCCTCCATCTGCGCGTGGACCCAAGATGGTGGCGCCTGACGCGCTCCAGGCGCCTAGTTTTGGAGTTTCGGTACTCTGAAAGCGTAGCTTTATTTAGTGACTCTAGCTATTCGCGACTCCAGCGACCTATAGGGGACGCCACTATCGGGAAAATATGGCGGTCGAATCCAGGTCGTGCCGTGCCATGTGCCAGCTCAACGCACAACGCTGGGGCACCAGCAAGTAAGCATTGGACTCCAAATGGGTTCCCCCTAGTTTGATCTTCCACGTTTCGCACCTGCGGCGATGTGTTGGGGTATGCGAACTTCCAGAGGCTTGACTTTCTTCGAGGAAACAGACTGCCCACTGTTTTTCCACGGTGCTGATGAACGTTGAAAAACGCAGAATGTCTGGCTCACGCGGTTCCATAGGTTGCGTGCAGAGCAACCTGGGTCACAAGGCGATACTATACGGTTACGACACAGTCACCAGGTAGAACTGTTCTATCGCGCAAACCACCGACAGCATGGAAACACGGAAGCCAGAATAGACGAGCAGAAATCGCCAAGGGACCTGTTCCGGCCAGTTCAGTGCTTTCCCGCTAGGTGCCGTTCATTGTTCTGGAGTCGCGAATGCGTAGCTTGCATTGATGTCGCATCAACCGCCTTTGTTCCGTACCATGCTCCTGTGCTCATACCTTCCACAGCATACATCGGCGCCATCGAATTTGTCCTTCTCGGAAAGGGCTGGCGAGAAGAACAAATTCGATAGTACGAAATGTATGCTACAGAATTTACAAGCAAGGAGCAATGACGGCTGGTACGGTGCCATATGACGTCACATGCAAGGCATTTATAGAAACAGCCACGTGGCACCCGTTTGCATCGCCCATATGCACACCGTAGGATACCGCGCATCTGCCCATTCTACACTAAGCACCCATTGCCAAATTTGTAAGATCCAAAAAAACACAAACAATAAATTTTTATGTAAAATTGATGACTGGACAAGCGCCCATCCCCCTTTTTTTCGCGATTATCTTAAAATTTTTAGTGGGCACTTGCCCGGTATTTTACGGTACATGGGTTAATTACTCCCAAAATATACTTTATTTCAGAAGTAGTTTAATTACAATTACTACTATGTGAAAAGTAATTAATTACAATTACAAATTACTTTTAAAAAGTAATGTAATTACTTTACAATTACTTATTTCTGAGAGCGACCCTACTTGGGTCGTATAACTTTAAACAAGTATGAAATGCAACACATTTGTTCATTCCTTGCCCTAATGTTTGAGGAGGCTTAAGTGTCGCTGCATAAATGTCATGTATTGTACCTTCCTTTTATGAATTTCGTTAAATTCATGAATTCAATGAAGTACTACGTTCATATATTTTTAATAAATAATAATAAATTAGTCCATATGCTGGAAGACGTCAGATCGCTAAAGAAAAAAATTCTGCTCACAGACTTTTGTTAGCCAGGCAAATAGAAATGCGACGTTAGTCATATATCAATATTTTACAACTGTTAATATAAAACTAAAATCCACATGCGCTAATACAACCACATTCCCATGCAAACATCGTGTTATTGGTAACAACCATTGGTGGCAATATTCACAGATGCTAGGTCAGTTTCCAAAATGCTTATTCAAATAATATCCAAAGTAAAACCAACAAAAAATAAACTTGAAAATGATACAAATATGCAACAGTACTGAAAGAGGGACGTAAAAACTGGCAAAAAAAGAAGAAAAAAATAACTTCATAGACAATTAGAGTCCCCAACCTCGACTGAAAGCTAAAGCTCAATTTTTTTCTTTCAGTATTTTGGCATGTTTACACTATTGTTTTCTGCTCGCACCACAGATGGTGCTACACGGCGCCATTGAAGTAGGCTCCAAAGAGGATTGTCTCTCAGCCCGCAGTGTAAGCAACAAAAGAACAAACAACGCGACTCTATATTTGTTGTGCATGTATGTCTATGTGTGCCACTGGGCGCTAGATCGCTTGTGCGAGCACTGAGGCTTTCAGAAAGGTTCAGTTGGCGCCGCAAAGTCTCGCAAAAGTAATTGTAATTCTGCCTGAAATCTGGCAATTACTCACACTAGAAAGTAATTAAATTACAAATACAATTCCTTTTAGCAGAAAGTAATTAATTACAACCAAAAAATTACCAAACTAAGTAAATAAATTACAGTAATTCAATTACTGTAATTCAATTACTACCCATATGTTCCCAGCTTTAGCTCTGTTAAGCGTGCTTAACAAGCACCGGTGCTCTGCGGAGAAACAACACCTTCGGATGCGAGCTTCGGGGGGTTGCTTCTCCGCAGTGCCCGGAAAGAAGTGCGCTCAACGGGGCCGCGAAAACAAAAAAGTGAATTGCACGAAAACGCCGTTTGAATTATGCGACTTATAAAGACATTAAAAACATAATGGGACCAGCAAAATTTGAAACTTGTTTGAATTATCGCGAGCATACTGTGTTACAAACACGTCCCATAAACCATGTGACGCCGATTGAGCAGTTGTAAGCGGTTGCGAGGAAACGCAATGCGCCCGATCGCACCAACGCCACCTAGGGTCGAAGCCGGGGGTGACCTCACTGCAGGAGGCCATCGAATCAAGCCGGGCGCTCTTGGGATGAGCTGCTGATATGAAGGCATCGCGCATAAATGTACCGTCGTAGAAACAAATTTTTACTGATACAAACATGGTTTATTATTTATAAAGTAGTTTAGAAATAACAGTTGTTCTATTGTCGGTGACAACTCATGAAGGTAGTGCGAGGGAAAGGAAGATGGGAGAGGAGGAAATGGACGCAGCGCTGGCGAGGGAACGGACGAAACCCGCTCCCCCTCTGCCAGCATTGCCTCCGCTTCCTCCTCTCCTATTTTCCTTTCTCTCGCCCTACTTTCTTAACCTGCAACATACTATAGTAAGCAAATATTGTTGCACGTGGAAGCGGTTGGGCGCCGCAGAACAGCTCCGACACATAAGCATTGCAAGTGGATTTATTTTCGTAGCTACAAGTTTTTATTAACGCAGACACGTTTGATATTCTAGTATGATAGGTACGCACAACAGTTAAGCTAGAAAGGTGTACACGGGCAAATTATTAGGGCACAGAAACATTGAGGTGCAGTCTAAGAACTATAAGTGTACAACAATGCCTCGGAAAAGATGGGTTTGCTTTGAAGCAAACTTCTTCATTAATGTAAATATCGCTCGGAAAGACAGATGTTTAATAAACACTAATTTTCATAAATAGGCGTGACACCGAATTATGCGACATGGCGAAACAGTTCATAGTAGCAATGTAATGCATACAGAGCCAAACACTCATGGAAAGTATTGCCTACTAAAGCAGTTATGTGTTGCTAAGGAATTCTGAATTCTGATTCTTTCAAGATAAAACAGCATAAAAGTTGCTTTATTGGTGGGAAGAAAAATTACGGTGAATAAAAGTAGGGAAACATTATCTTTGAAATATTTGATATCAACCTCAATCTTCCGGATTTATTTTTTAATTAATCAAAGTCAATTCAGTTAGTCGAGTTCATTACGGCTTTACCACTCAGACACTTGTGAACGCTCATTATTTTTATCACTTATCGCCAACACCATATTTTTTTAGTCCAATGGCTATCTTGCACCGACAACCGATACATCAGCAGAACAGCAAAACCTTCCTGAGCTACAGCAGCTCCGACGAGAGACGGAGGTCTTCATAAAGACTGAGAAAAGCGGACGCGTGATTCTATCGCGTAGCGTCCCATACGACAAAAAAAATGGCATAAAGAGTTCTTACCTTTTAAAGGTATCCATGCAGCCAAGCCACCGCCATAAGTAAATTTGGGTACTACCACCTCAGACAAACGCCGATTGATGCCTCTCGACATCGCTCGAGAGACTTCGTGCAGTCTCTCGAGCCACAGTCGAAACAGAGCACAGAAGCCATAGCATGAAAGATCACAGACAAACCTGCGCACACTAACGGAGAACACCGACGCTGCATAACGGCAAGCACTTTTGGAAGCCGGCAGCACATTACATAATCGAAGACGTGCGTCGTCATGCTTGAGCTCGCCGGTGACTTTTATGCGCATCCTCCTCTTCTGCAGAGTCGTCTCGATGTTCTTCGTCGACACTCGAATCTCACAAACACACGAAAGAGCACCCAGAAAGAAAAGATTGAATACCCCGGGTCAACACCCATGCGGTTTCAGTCAGTTTCACCTTTCGAGCCCAATGGCGGCGGCAACCGGCAATCAGCCTCTGGGTCAAGGCGGTAGTTTCGTTTCTTTCGTTGTAGAGAATATACAAACCTGCAATCCCAACCTCAAATAAAATAATGATATAGCATGCTTTTTATTATAAAAATGCAAACTTATGCAAAAGGGTGAACTTAAGATTATATTTAGCAACATTCTGAATACGACACTACGACTACCGCGGCATTCGGATAGCCGACTGTCCAGAATGAAAGAAGAGCAAAAAATTAAAGACGTTTACGATCCCCTGTAACGCCGAATTAGAGCGCAGCTCTTGAGGAGGAGGAGGGGAAGGTACGGAGAGGAGGGTATGCCCTCCTCCTCATTCGTACTCTCCCCTCCTCCTCTCCTGCTCCCCTCCCATGTAGCGGGAATTTTTCGCTAAATTTAGTGGAGAAAATGTTCTGCGGAATTTAGCGGTGAATTTTTTCTGCTAAATTTAGCTGGGAAATTTTCTCTCTAAATTTAGAGGGAAATTTTTCCGCTAAATTTAGCGGAGAAAATTTTCCGCTAAATTTAACAGCGAAAATTTACCCATAATGCAACGTGCGGTGACGTCACTGGTGACCCTCGTGACGTCATCATGTGAAACATCCCATAATGCACCACGCGGTTACGCCAACACCGACACCGACCAAGCAGGAAATGGGCAGCTTAAGAGCTGCGCTCTAAAAAGAGAAGCCCAACTTCCAGGATTGCCTCCTCCTGACGTTGGTGACGTCATGCCTCCAAGCGCTATGGCCCTTACCCTTGGTGGTGTTGATCCCACGCATACGCAAATGTTTGAACCAGCCTCGAGACACAGCCTGTGTTGGCTACGGCCGGTTGCGCGGTCTACACGCGAGCGAACTGCCGCCTCCTCTTTTTCGGTGTGTGCAGGCTTACAGGGTCATCCCCAGCGAGTCGCGAGAGATCACGCACAACTACCTGTGTGAGAGCACTCCCGTCCCCGCGATCTGCGGGGTCAGCCGGATCTGGACAGCACCCTTCTACCGTCGCAAGAGGGTCGCCACGCGCCTCCTGGACCGCCTCAGGTGACCGCTCCCCAATAGACCGTTCCACCGAGGGCTCCTGGGCGGCGCCATTTTGTTCGACTGTAGCGCCATCTACATACTACAGGGTTTGAATGAAATGCGAACACTGGAGCGCGTGGCCGTCGACGCGTACTGCGCTGGAAACTGATAAAACTGCGGGGTGGAGAGCAGGGCACTGCGAGGGTGTGCGTCCTACTCCGATGTGTTTGAACCTCGCCCAGCACAACCCAAGCTTAGGAGCTGCACCGGTAGTGTGCCGGAAGTTCCGCCACTGTTCGCATTTCATTCTAACCCGATGGTACATCCGGGCATTATAACGGATTCGGCAGGGTAAAGGAGGGTGCCAGAACTGCCCGAACATTGCGGCTTTATTTCCCCTTCTCCTCTCGCTTAAGTGGAATGGCTTATGGGGAGAGAGAGAAGAAAGTCTGTACAATTGCATGGTGGGGCTTTATGTCTGTACCCATTTGGACATTGCCATGGGGGGATACTGAAGGCGCTTCCCAGTGGCGTAGCTGGGGGAGAGGCTTGTAGGGCTTCAGCCCCCCCCCCTTCTCCTGCCGACCCTACAATATACCCATGCATTCTGACACCCCCCCCCCCCCCCCCCCCAAATATTCCTAACTACGCCACTGGCGAGGTGGGGTGCACGGAAGCTGTTGGAATCCAGCAGTCTGGATGCAAGCGTCAAAGTTCAAAGTAAATTTTGTCTCAATAAAATTAATATTAAGTGCAAAAAATTCTATTCACATGCTCAGTAGGGTTTTATTCATTCGTGGTGCAACACACAGTCACACGCATTTACAGGGTGTCCAGAATAAAAATGTTTCACTGCAAAAATAATAATGCTCTAGGTTCCCCCCCCCCCCATCTCCAAATGTACCGTAAGATACTGGGGGATTGCCCACCTCGCTTTCACTGAAAATTGGGTTAATGCTAAACATGGGTGCTTGTGCACTCAGATCGGGCACTTAATGTATAATTAGCAGAATTCCCAAGTTTGGAAAATGTTAATAGTGAGTGCTTGATAAGTTTCTGAGCTTGCCATTTTCCTGGTTCAAAAGCTATAAGCGATTTTCGGAAAGGTTCAATAACGAAATGGGGCCCGCTCCTGGTACCCGATATCATTCATCTCCACACGTTCCTGGGCTTCGTCGGCTGCCCTTTCCTTGTTGAAAATTCCGGAAATTCCTTTCAACGTCTGAAGCAGATAACAACCATTTCTGAGACTTGGGCATCTGGTCCGAACTGCTAGTGCTTCATTTTGGCAGAGACCAAGCATTTGGTGATGCATATTTTGCATATATTGGGCAAAGAAACACTAAATTTTGTTGCAGGCAGACCCCCTGTACTTGAGCTAAATTTAATTTAGTTTGAAAACAATTACAGAGTTGCAGATTTGTCTACTGCCAAGTTCAGAATGAACGCCCTTCCTGAAAGATTGCGGTGTCTTACTATGTCTTGCTGGTTTTTCCTTCCTTTCTTCTAGGACAAACTTTTCCTATGGCTGCCTCGTCGAGCTGAACGAGCTGGCATTCTCGGACCCTACCATGATGGGTCGAAGCTTCGCTGCGGCGTACACCGAAACGACCGTTTTCTCGTCTTCCGATGAGGCCGAAGTCGACTGACTTGGAACGGCCTCCTGTAACATCTGACAATGCGGACTTTGCACGTAACTTATGATCGCTCGGGACTCGAGTTGCGTGAGCAGAGGGCAGCTTCTTTTATGAAGAGTGTCTGCAATGAATCTTGGCGCCGCAAAACGGGCTGGAAAAACCGGCACCTTCACATAGAAAGCCCAAACTTTCACCGAACGTGCATTTAGCTTGTGCATTTTACCTGGTGAGATTATAAGGCAGCGCTCCGTTCCTGTGAAAAATGGGACCAGCAAACTTGCCAGGGTCCAAGGCAGACATGTTTTGCGGACAACTGAGTTTCCGATGGTTGTAACATGTGGCGTCATCTCCCGATAAGTGCAGCGAGCAGACGACGCACTCTTGCATCTGTTCGCTGCACTTATCAGAAGGTGGCACCAGAGGCTAGCTCGGTCGTCTGCCAATACATCCGCCATTGAACCTAACAGGTTTGTTATTCTCATTTTTCACAGAAAGGGAGCCACATCTTGGAATTCCACCAGGTAAAATGCACTAGCTAAATGCACATTCAGTGAAAGTTTGAACTCTTTATGTGCAGGCACCCATTTTTCCGGTTCGTTTTATGGTGCTAAGGTACATTGGAGACACCCTATAGTTTGTTTACGTCTAGTCAGCACTAAGAGTTCCACTGCTGCCTTTTGTGTATCGTCTTGGAATGCAAGCGTCTGTGGTGGAAGTCTCTGCACTTGTAGATGAGTACACTGACGATTTGCTTTTTTTTCTCTTTTTTTAACCATGTGAAGTTGACTTGGTGCGCCACTTCGGAAATAATAAAGGTCTTCCTCCGTTCTCTCTGATCCCTCCTGTCCAGTGGCAGAACATTTGGAACTTTGTCGGTGGGGTGTTTCTTACTTGAAGCAGTTGTCAGATTATTTCTGCCTGAACTTCTTGTCTATGCGGAGCGCAAGTTCGTCCGCTTCTTGTGCAGGGGTTGCAGTGACGTTGGAACGCCGAGCTCCAACTGGCTCAATTGGAAGAATGGTGGTTAGACCCCAACGCAGCCTGCATTGAGGTCTACCCGCTATCCTTTAATCAAATCCAATCAGGACTCGGCGTTCTGGCGTTACTGCAACCCTTGCGCAAGAAGACGAATTTGCACTCCGCATAGAAATCAAAGGATGACGACTTTCTTTGGATTGTGCTTGCCCACCACTCTGAAGGATGTGCCCCCCTTGTATTTGCTTCAGCAGCCGAATATGAAAGAACTGGGACACTTTTTATAGGTATACACCGCTCACAAACAAGTCACCATTTGCCCACACCCGGCGTGGGCATTGTGCGTGCTCGGAATTCAGATTCACGTGAAGCGAAGCATCTGCGCGTGCACCGCTTTTGGCGGTGGCCGGTTGCCTATGTTTTGTCTATTATTAATGCGACACTGGTTTGTGAAGAAAATGCAATAACTTTGATTTAACTGGATTAACTTCCATCACATGAATAGGGTTTTGCGTCTGTTTTGTGGCGTGCATTAAGTCGTTCTGCCGACGAGACAATCTCTTGTTCCGAGGCAGGTGCCCTGGGCAAAGTTCAGTTCAGTTCTCCGAATCGCAAACGTGCGTTTTCCCATGGGCAGTGAAAGGAGGTTAAAGTAACTTTATCCTGAATCAATGTACAAGTCTTCACCAAGAAAGTCGTAAACATAGAAAAATGTTTGAACAGCAGTAGAGGCTTAATTACAACGACGTTTTGGGAAGAGGCTTCCCTTCAAGTGTGCAGAAAATAGTTGCAAAGCGTTTTTAGAGAGACCAAAGGAGAAGGAACACTGGAAAAAGCAAAATCATATATATAATAGTACATGAAAGAGCTGCATTCCAACAAAACACACATACAGAAAAAAAAGTACTAAGGGGAACACGGTCGCGGCACTCGTTAGCGAAACCAAGGAAATATATCGCGGGCAACGACCTCCGTCACGTTAAAGCTCCAGATCCAAAAAAAAAAAACATAAGGGGTCAAGTTGAGTGAGCCCAAGCCAGTATAACGCCAAAGGAAACGAATATCATAAATAAGCCCGAAGTTTGTGTAAACGGACACCTGAAATGTCACACATGGGTGGCACTGCTCAACAGAATCTCCCCACTCTCCGCAAAAGAAGGAAGTTTTCGGGCGACGTCCCCACATCCCAATGCTTTTAGCTCTGCCCTTTCTCTCTCCCTCTGCGAAGGGGAGGTAGTTTGCCCGTAGTATACAAAAAATTAAAAACCTACAACAGCCTATATAGGTTTCCTTTTGAAATGCTCGTATTAAGCGGGGTTAGGGTTTCAAATTTATATATATAGAAGGACTTCATTCTTGCTCGTAATATCATTTTTGAAACTGCTTTCAACGATGATAATTTTTAAGTGCGTATGGATGTTGTGGTTGTCGGAGTTTAAGTGTTTAGCGACTGGTGTTTGTCCCTTATTTACAATGTCAGACTTATGGCTATAAAATCACTCTCCTAGAATTTTTAGTTTCTCCTACGTATTGCTTGTTACACAGCGTGCAGTTAATAATATATATCACATCGGGTGTTTTGCAGTCTATATGCTGTTTATTATTTACATAGAAATCTGATGCGTAGCTCGAAATTTTATCAGCAGTCGAAACGAACGGGCAAAGTCGGCAAAGAGTGTTGAGGCAAGGATCATGACCGCTGCATGAATTGGGTTTTTTATATACGAGGGACATAACATCCTCCCAAGATTTCGATGCTTACGGAATGTGACAAATGGGGGTTGAGAAAATATTTTTTAAAGTTTATCGTCGGCATGCAGGATGTTTAAATGGCGTTTCAATATGGAATTCAAGCCTGATAGGTTTGAATAGTAGTTTACAACCAACAGCACCCTTGTTTCGTTGGAGTGAAGCTGTCGTGTGGATTCAAGGAGTGTGCTACGTTCCAGAGCGGATGCCTTTGTTGTGGCGTCGTCAAGAATAGATGCGGGATATTTTCTTTTGAATAGTGTGTTCTTCGAGGATGTTACGTTTTCCTTAAAGTTCGATTCTTCAGGTATATTATTTTTTTGACATTTTGGGTGGTAGCTATCATAGCGTAGAACCTGACGTTTGTCTGTAGGCTTTCTGTACAACTCCGTCACCAATTGGCTTCCCATCTTTTTAACGTTAACGTTGAAAAAGTTCATAGAGTCTGCTGGGTAATTGCAGGTAAATTTAATTGTACGGTGACAACCGTTGAGGTAACTTAGAAAACAGAGGAGTGCATCTTCAGTGTCATTCCAAATGATAAATATATCGTCAATATAACAAAGATATGTATATGGCGGGAATCTTGGCGTAAGTCCACACAAAGGTCTCAAACTTGCCCACAAAAATATTAGCGTAATTTGGGGACATTCTCGACCCCATGGCCGCGCCTTGAATTTGCAAATAATGATCATCATCAAACATAAAGATGTTGCAGTCTAAAATTAATTCCAATAAGCGCAGAATACAGCCACTGTCTGCGAGAGATGAAGGGTAGAGAGAGAGGAATTCTTCCACGGCTGCCAGTCCCTCATTATGTGGGATGTTGGTGTACAAAGAGCTCACATCTATAGTAACTATACTCCGCAACAACTTTTCTTGGCAATGCAGTAAAAGGTACAGGCTGGCGTTCCCTCTCCCATTTTGAGTGTGCGCAGGCTCTCCGCCTTTCCCCAGAAATGGGGAGAGGAGGAGAGCCTGCGCACAGCTTTACTGCGCTCGAATGAGAGAGGGAACGCGTGCATGTGCCTTCCACTGCATTGCCAAGAAAAGTTGTCGCGGAGTATAGAATGCTCTCCTGTGATATTAAGCCGGATCCGTTCATATGGTCGCTAAAATTAAGGAAGTGTGTGGTGTCCTTTACGTAAGATTGTAGTAGGGGGGGGGGGGTATATGTTTAATCGCGTGGTCTACAAATTCTGAAATTCGTTTGGTTGGTGTGCCTATGCCCGATATAAAGGGCCTCCCTGTATTGTTGGGCCTGTGAACCTTGATGAGCATATAGAAGACACCTGGATGAGTGTTTTTTGACTGAAAATAATTATATTGATTGCCGTTAATTTTATTGGAATTGCGCAGATCTTTGAGTGTTTTGTTAATTATCATACTAAACCGCTGTGTAGGATCATCAGGTAGACGTAAATAAAATTTGGGTTTTTCAAGCTGTGTCAATGCCACCCGCATGTGGTCGGCCCTGTTCATAACCACAACACCACCACCCTTATCCGCAGGTCGAATGACGTCCTCCCTAGACTTCGAATTATTAAGGACCTGTTGTTCCCGTCTAGACAAATTACTCCTTTGTGTGGTTGCTTTAGCAAGCGAATCAAAAATGTCATTCCGTATAGCTTGTACATAATTATCTATGTACACGCTGGTCTTGCTTGAGTCTGGGGTCCAGTGTGACTTTAACTTGAAATTTGGTGCTGTGCTATCAAGACCCCTAGTTTCATTGCATCCTTCTTTTGCATTAAAATATGTTTGAAGGTGTAACCGTCGGGAAAAGTGCTGTAGATCATCTAAATGTTCAAATTCTTTTGCTGCATGTGGGCTGGGTACAAAACTTAAGCTTCTAGATAAAACTGAACACTCTGTAGAGGTCAGAGTAGTATCAGATAGGTTAATTACTGCACAATCACTTGTTTCAATAGGAATACAAGTCACATGTGACACATTGTTCAGGGAAGGCAATATATTATCGTTGTTAACCTATGACGGGGAAAGGCCATCACGGTGCGCTTTTTTTGCCTTGGCAATCTGCAACTCACCAAGCTTTTTAACTGCAAATACGCTAAGGTCACTAATCTCCTCCTCGGTTAATTCGGCAACTGTAGTTTTTAGTTCAAGAACCGTCACGTGTTGTGGACATATGTTACACATCCTGTGTGAAATCACCGCATAGGCTGAGGCTAGACAAGAACAAGCTGGGCTAGCCAACACTTCCCGGTTTAAAAGTGATTTGTCCTCAAATCACACCAACGCGTAATCCTTAAGGTAGGACGGAGGTCTGTGCGTCCTTGACTGCTGCTGATCTATAGCGTCGTCCTTGACGTATGACCACTCCATAGCTTTCTTCATTGTGCGTTGGGACGTCGGATGCGTCCTCGTCTTCACATTTGTCGCTTTCATTGCAGAGGTCTTTTGATGTGCAACTGAAATCTGTTGCAGGCACCCCATTTGGGGTTCGAACCTGACCTAAAAATCGGAAG
This sequence comes from Ixodes ricinus, assembly GCA_037355805.1. Taxonomy (NCBI): domain Eukaryota; kingdom Metazoa; phylum Arthropoda; class Arachnida; order Ixodida; family Ixodidae; genus Ixodes; species Ixodes ricinus. The sequence continues at coordinate 3,653 of JAZHYW010011063.1, read as the reverse complement.
GCCGGCGCTTCGCCACGGGCTCCATCTTATATTCAGCTGTTTCCAAGGTTGAAAATCGCCACATCTAGCACATTCAGAATTTCACTAAGCATAGCAGCTATCTCTATTGCATTGCGACAACCTCTGCGGGGCCACTGAAATTGCATACTCTTCCAAATTAAATGCATTAGTGTGCTCACGATATCGGGAAGGATAACTCAAATGAGAAGCGGAGGACAAAAATGGAGCAATATTTATTCTACAAGCATTCTAGGAGCAAGGTGCAGGCGTCAAAATGGTCTAATCGATAAGAACTAAGAAATTAGTTGAGAACATGGTTATAAATTGCACTACAAATGTAGACAAAGGACAATATGGTACCACATTCATCAGTAGGTTTTACCAGACAATATATTAAAAATGTGACATTAATAACAAGACTAGAGGGCAACATGTATCGCACAAACTTAGAAAATGTGGCGATTAACAAGTTCTAAATAACTGAATTGCATAAAAAAGGTATCATCTCTTCACAAAGCTGCATTTGACCGAAAGCCTGTTTGCACTGTTTGTGCATTCCCAATGTATAAGCTTTACGTTGCTTCAATCGTTTCGTGGCGGAAGCATCCACTCAACGTTCCGGCGTCACAAAATGCACGACTTTGCGGCATGCCATGCTTTCATTCGTCGCCAACGTGTGCAACACGCCGCAAAGAAATGCGCCGCTCACAATTTCTTTTCACAAACGCACGTGCAACAGAAGAAACGTCGCTCTCCACACTAGTATGCACGCCTCTGCTTGATGTCGGTTACTTTCAAGTAGGAGCAAATCTTCAGCCAACACTCGTAGTTGAGGGAGTCGATCTGGGTGCAGTTGCGCCGCCTCCTGGGCCAGCAGACGACTGGGCCTTTCGAGACGCCTGCAATCGCAAACAGGTTCGCTGTGATGTACCGGCGTGCATTTAGCATCAGCTGCTTCACTGCCTTGGCCCCAGCAACCTTGACAATGAGAGCAGCAAAGGAATCCGTGCAGCACAGCTGCTCGTAAACCTCCGCCGGAAACCGCCTCGTTCCGAAGCCACCAGGGTCCATGGCAAACTCCACGGCCCGGCTGAGGAGAGACACGTTCCTCCTCAAGACCTCGTTCACCGCGAAGATGGCGTCTGCACACTCGGATTTGTCCCAAACTCGGAGGGATGTGAGGACACGGTTCTCCCTCATCCCCTGCGCGATGGCCTCAAGCTCTTCCTTAGGTGCGTTAATGGTGCCGAAGTGAACCAAAGTGGTGTTCTTTGTATCACGTCCAGGAAGGCCTGTGTGATTGGTGGCTTGTTGGAGACGTACTCAACATCGAAGTGTGTCACGCTGTGGTTGTCCCTGAGACCGTTCATCACAGTGGCCATCACCAGTGGCTCCGAACTTGCCGTGTTCAGCAGGACGCGTTTCAGGGTCTTGGTGGTCGCCAACATTCTGGACAGTCGACGAGCCGCAGAGCCGTCGATGCAAGTCTCCACCTCTATGCACAACGTCTCCAGGCAAGGGGTGCTGCAGAGTGCAGCAAACAGTTCTTTCAGGCAGCTTGCATCGAAGTCCACCAATGATTCGAGGTGGACAGAGGTGATCCGGTTGGCGTGGCTCTTAATGTTCCTCGAGAGGGCAAACACCCCGTGGGCGTCATAGCTCAGCCGCACACGATCATAGACGGCGGCACGCTGCAGCGACCGCGACAGGTCAGGAATAGCGTCGTCGTCGATGTCAACGTAACCCAGCATCAGCTCGGTTAGGGTGTTGTTTTTGGTGAGGGCATCGACCAGAAGGATGACGCCTTCCGCTCCGATGTCGTTCCGTTCAAGGTTGAGTCGCCGCAGGGTTCGGTTGAATGTGAGCGACCGTGCCAGTGCCATGGTAGTCACATCGTCGAAGCGGTTGTGCTTCAGGTCGATGTCCTGCAGCGAAGTGTTGACTTCGAGCAGGTGTGCGAAGGCCCTAGCGATGCCGTGGCCCACGTTGCAGGCAACAAGGCTTAACGTCGTCAGAGTGTTGTTGGCGGCAAGTGCGTCCATCAGTGCGGCGCCAGAAACTGGTGTCAGGCAGCACGCGTGCAGCACAAGCGTTCGAAGGCTATGGTTGATGGCAATAGGCACGACGATGGAAACGACCTGCGTCTCACTGAAGTTCTCTATGCTCTTGAGCGAGAGTTCCTCTAGTTCGGACGACCCGTTGCCAAGCAACTTGCCAATCGCCTCTGCGCCAATGTCGCCAAGAGAATTGTCCGTAGACCTCAGGACCCGGAGCTTCAAGTTCTTGCAGAGTCCCTGCATCACTTTGTCCGCTGCCGTGGGAGACATATCGTTCTCCAGTAACTCGACGGTCCTCAAAGTCCGACTTCGAGCAAACATGTCCGCGAGACGTGCGGCCAGCTGCGGCTGGACGATCAACCTGTCGGCGCTTAGTGTCTCCAGTGTGGTCATTTTGCAGAGGGCATATGCCAACGCGTGCTGCGCCTTCATAGATAGTTCCCAGCAGGAGAGCTTCAGGTGACACAGACCCCGGTTGCAGGAGAGTGCGTCACTCAGCACTGTCGGGTACCCCTGAGCCAGCGCGCTGTTGGAGAAGTCGGCGGTCTTGATGCATCGATGGCCTTTGAGCAAAAGGTGAAACAGGATGCATGCATCAAAGACCCAGGAGTCTCTCAGGTTGACAAATACGAGGGTCTCCAGAGAGCTAATGGCCAGACGCTTGGGCTCGACCTCCTTAATCTCAATTTCCACATGCTGTAGGATAGCGTTGAAGGCAGTTGCCTCATAGAGAATCCAACAGCCCTTAGGGTCTCCGTGGGTGCATGGTGCCTGCATGTCCACGCCGTGTCTCTGGAACTGGTCCTGCAGTCTCTGGAGCCGAGTGACCAGGTCGTCGACGGGTGGAAGATCTGGGCAGTTGTGCTGCAGGTGCAAGGCATAGAGACGGTGGTTACGGCCCCTGGCTCTGGGTGGGTTATCAGCTGGGTGGCCAGGGTTTGTGGTTTGGTGGGGCTTGAAGCCTGTGGGTCGGCCGGACGGTCCATGCCTTGGGTGCCACGAACGGGAGCCATGCTGCAGAAACCGCCACCGGAAAAAAAGGAACAAAAATTACAGACGGCAAATATACAGGAATGTGGGACGCTGTCTTTGGAAAAGATCATAGAAGACAATCTACGTACGATGTGTGTGATATCGCAGTAAAGCAGCCACTAAAATAGTGTCACAGACGGTGGGAGGTATGATGTTTTACAACAGCAAACCATTTGGCAGTGGCGTCACTAGGGTCAGCGGCACTCGGGGCGGTGACCCCCGGCGACATCATTCCCCCCCCCTACACACACACACCCGCTCGTCGCCCACCACAACACCCCCTCCTCCCCCTTCTCGTGGCCCGCCGCGACAACCACCGGAGAGCTGGAACCAGGGGCAGCCCGCCCCGCCCCCCCCCCCCCCCCGCTTCTGCCACTTGGGATCCGTCACGTCTCGTACAGTAGCACAAATCACTACGACATACCCTCCGCGAGATCATCCAGCATGCAACGTCATTGCAGTGCATTAAAAAAGAAAAAAAGAGAGGGACAGCATATGTAAAGCGAGAACGTCGTTCTTTATGACGTCATGTCGTGTGGTCGCGGCGTGCACCCTACAGAAGAT
>JAZHYW010011062.1:0-74322 GCA_037355805.1 Ixodes ricinus | reverse complement strand
TCCCTACAAACTTCGCGTCGGCGTGGACACGAGATGCGACGCCACCTCGTTGGGCCTACGAGAGCGAGATACGCGAAGAAGGTGGAACTTTGCGACGGCGAGGATCCCTACAAACTTCGCGTCGGCGTGGACACGACATTCGACGCCGCCTCGTTGGGCCTACGAGAGCGAGATACGCGAAGAAGGTGGAACTTTGCGACGGCGAGGATCCCTACAAACTTCGCGTCGGCGTGGACACGACATTCGACGCCGCCTCGTTGGGCCTACGAGAGCGAGATACGCGAAGAAGGTGGAACTTTGCGACGGCGAGGATCCCTACAAACTTCGCGTCGGCGTGGACACGACATTCGACGCCACCTCGTTGGGCCTACGAGAGCGAGATACGCGAAGAAGGTGGAACTTTGCGACGGCGAGGATCCCTACAAACTTCGCGTCGGCGTGGACACGACATTCGACGCCGCCTCGTTGGGCCTACGAGAGCGAGATACGCGAAGAAGGTGGAACTTTGCGACGGCGAGGATCCCTACAAACTTCGCGTCGGCGTGGACACGACATTCGACGCCGCCTCGTTGGGCCTACGAGAGCGAGATACGCGAAGAAGGTGGAACTTTGCGACGGCGAGGATCCCTACAAACTTCGCGTCGGCGTGGACACGACATTCGACGCCACCTCGTTGGGCCTACGAGAGCGAGATACGCGAAGAAGGTGGAACTTTGCGACGGCGAGGATCCCTACAAACTTCGCGTCGGCGTGGACACGACATTCGACGCCGCCTCGTTGGGCCTACGAGAGCGAGATACGCGAAGAAGGTGGAACTTTGCGACGGCGAGGATCCCTACAAACTTCGCGTCGGCGTGGACACGACATTCGACGCCGCCTCGTTGGGCCTACGAGAGCGAGATACGCGAAGAAGGTGGAACTTTGCGACGGCGAGGATCCCTACAAACTTCGCGTCGGCGTGGACACGACATTCGACGCCGCCTCGTTGGGCCTACGAGAGCGAGATACGCGAAGAAGGTGGAACTTTGCGACGGCGAGGATCCCTACAAACTTCGCGTCGGCGTGGACACGACATTCGACGCCGCCTCGTTGGGCCTACGAGAGCGAGATACGCGAAGAAGGTGGAACTTTGCGACGGCGAGGATCCCTACAAACTTCGCGTCGGCGTGGACACGACATGCGACGCCACCTCGTTGGGCCTACGAGAGCGAGATACGCGAAGAAGGTGGAACTTTGCGACGGCGAGGATCCCTACAAACTTCGCGTCGGCGTGGACACGACATTCGACGCCGCCTCGTTGGGCCTACGAGAGCGAGATACGCGAAGAAGGTGGAACTTTGCGACGGCGAGGATCCCTACAAACTTCGCGTCGGCGTGGACACGACATTCGACGCCGCCTCGTTGGGCCTACGAGAGCGAGATACGCGAAGAAGGTGGAACTTTGCGACGGCGAGGATCCCTACAAACTTCGCGTCGGCGTGGACACGACATTCGACGCCACCTCGTTGGGCCTACGAGAGCGAGATACGCGAAGAAGGTGGAACTTTGCGACGGCGAGGATCCCTACAAACTTCGCGTCGGCGTGGACACGACATTCGACGCCGCCTCGTTGGGCCTACGAGAGCGAGATACGCGAAGAAGGTGGAACTTTGCGTCGGCGAGGATCCCTACAAACTTCGCGTCGGCGTGGACACGACATGCGACGACGAGGCTGAGCGATCTCCTTCGTCCGTGTAACCGAGCTTCAAACTCGGCGCCCAGTCAGGGTTCGTGTCATCGAACAACTTAGAAGGAGCTCCTGTAAAACAAAGAAAAAACGCCATTCGCTGACGCGCTCACGTTCGCGAAACTCGGCGCAGCAGACAATGCTGCGCCGAGTTTTACGTTCAATTTTGCGACAGCAACCGGGTGAACGCGTCCCGAAAACGGAGAACGACAAGAAGCATTTCTTACCTGTAACAAAGTGCTCGCTGCACACCTGTGTGTTCACGTTCGCGACCAGGTCGGCCCTGTTAATCTTCGCAAGCCACATGCTCCTTCGCTTCTTTGACAGTTCGTGTGTCCGCCGACACTGAGCGGAGATCACCTTCGGTAGTTTGAAAAATCTCGCATCACTGACGGTGTTACGATCACGACGCTTGTTGCTCTTAGTCCTGTTTGCACAATTAATAACCGCACATGCAACCATTCTACGTAGCGAAACCTTCGCTCAGCGAGGCAAACTGACGGCAACTCCAGTGGAACTTCCTATGCAGCGATGACGATTTGGTACGGCGTAATGGCGACGGCCCTCCCAGCATGCAATTTTAATGGCGTAGGTGCAAGGCATGTATAAGTAAGCTATAACCTTTCTGTAAGCATTCTTTATCCAGTGCGACTATCGAGGCATGTTGTGTTAGAGTTCAACGCTGCTTAAATCTGTGCGGCCACTTTAAATTATTTTTGAAACATTAAACATAAAAAATTAATCAAATGTAGCCGAAATGCATTTGTAATTTGGCATTGCAAACACATTTTAGGTAAACTGCCACACAGTTAGCAAGGACAAACTATCGCCGGTCTTTCTAGTTATGTTTTCTTAGAAGTGAATGATGTTTAGAAAACTGTTAATGCAAATATCTAACCTAAGTGGCAGAGCTCAGTGCTAGAGAATACATGTTGCTGGGCAGAAATAGTAAAAAGCGCCGATGTGGCGTTCAGGCTAACAGTGCCACGTAATGTACGCATACCGCTACAATATCAGCGCAAGCATCATATGGCATTGGATTTATCACACAATTTGTTTTAATAAATGAAAGGTTTAAAGAAATTGTCGCAGCGCCTTGATTATCACAGCTGACAACGAGTCACACTTATTAACGGCTTTGGCTTGCTTTATCAAGTCATCAAAAGCAGTCATTTCCGTGGTTTCAGAAAAAGTGAGATTCAGGCATCGTCGGAGATTGCTACGGTTACACACGTATGCTTTTTCAGTTCCATCTCGCATGCGCTTTTTGCTCAAATAAACAGGTGCATCTGACTTATCGCTCACCTTGGCTTTTAGCGCGTCTGTTAACAAGTTCTGAAACAGACAAAGCAAAAGTGATTTAATTAACTCAGAATTTTACCTTGAGCGAAATATTTACGATGTTCGAGGTTCCCTCGGTCGTTTTTTGTATTCGATTCCCCTCCCCTCAGAACCACTTCCTTTCTTCCAAATAAACAACGTAGATTATTTTATGAACCACCAGTAATAAAGCGTACTCGCAAAATGTCTATTTGGCGTAAGGAAGGCCCTCTTTTAATGTTCGAGCAATTACCTGGTCTTCTTACTGTGCGTGACACAGCTAGCACGAACACAATATTGACATTTTTACGCAAGGGCCATGCAGAATGGAGTGTATAGGAACAAACTGATGCCTCGTAAGTTGGTGCCCAATGGAAGCAGTCTGTACCGAATCGCTTGCATAAATATAAATAAACTTTTCAAGTATAAACAAAAAAAAACACTTTTTTTTTTTTTGGGGGGGGGGGCACTTAAATTTACTGCTTTACTCCGTTACCGTTGATTGCGTAGCGGTATGCGTACATTACGCGACACTGTTAGCGCAAACACGACATCGGCGCTTTTTGCTATTTTCCCCAGCAATGTATTGCCTCGCACTAATATCTACCGCTTAGGTTGGATACTCGCATTAACAGTTTCATAAACATGTTCACTTCTAACAAGAAAAAAAGTGGGAAACACCGGCGATCGTTTGTTCGTGCTAATAGAATGGCATGGGGTACCTAAAGTTTTTTTTTTTTTTACAATGTTAAATACAATTCTGTGTCACGTTAAAAAAATGGTCTGCTTTTGCTTTAGTTTCTGTGAGACACCACAAATACTTCAAAGCGGCGGCCCGTGCTATGGTACCAATACAAGCAACGTTGAACCATAACGCGACACTAGACGCGCCAAAAATGGGTTTAATATTGTATTTTCCGCTCCATAGCCGCACTCGATAAAGAATGCTTACAGCGAGTCTAGCTCACATTCGTGGGGGTACAGACCGTACGGTTATCGAAGTGGGTAAAAGCGATCCACTAACACTTTCTAATATTGACATCCACCTTTGACGCCCTCTCACCTCAGGTGGTTCTTGGAATGTGTAAATATGAATTTCATACATTTCGCTGGCCATCATGTTCTGCGAGTTAGGCACACAACAGGGCATTTTAGTAAATCGTTTTCAAAGGTCCGCTACCACTTCAGGCGCGCGCTTCAGAGAATGCATCAAAGTGGCAGTGCGAGCTCCCGCTAAATATAGCGTGGCGTGCAAACATAGTCTGGTAAAGTTCTCCAATAATTTTTGTTCGGTGCTAAAGAACAGAGACCTTCTACAAGATGCCCGCACCTGGTACATAGTTTTCTTTTCCATCGATCCCGATTTGAGGCTGGTTTGAACGTGATAAGCCGTTTTTTTTTTTTTTGAAGATGGAATGTTTTGTGAACTTGTAAGTCATCCTTACATATTCAAGTCACCATATCTCGAGCATGTCTTTTGAACTCTTTGATCAACCGAGAATATCTATGAAATGTTCCTTCAATGGGTGCGGGGATGTATCGCAGCTCCCAAATATGCGTTTACTTTGCCACGGGCTAAATCAAACTTTGACAGCTCAAATTCGGTGACTGCGAGGGCGCAGCCTTGCAGCTCCGTAAAACCTACACCCGAGGGGCTAGGCTTGGCGAGCGCCCCCAAAAAAGGTGCAGATTACGCGATAGGAGCTGAAGATACCTGTAAGTCACAAGGTCGCTGCTGCCGCACCCATCGCCCGTCGCTCAGAATGGGGATTTTCTCGGCTTATCCTCTCAGAAGAAGCCGGCGCAAAAGGGGACCTTTCCCCTCGCCTCACCGTGCTACAGTACAAGAGAGAAAGGGAAAGAAAGAGGGCGAGGAGGACTTTCCGCCAGGCGGAAGAATATTTCTCTTGGTCCCCCTTTTAAGGAAAAAAAGATTGCTCAAAGGAGAGGAAAAATTAAGTGCATGTAACGGGAGTCGAACCAGCCCTCCTACGCAGCCTCTACACACGAGGAACACACTCCAACCCTTTCAACAAACACGGAGGTACGAATGGAGTCGCGATTTTGACCAATTAACCAACGCTGCATCGGACGTCATGCAGAAGTAAATAATATTTTTATGTTTACGTCGTGTTTCTGCCACAAAGCGTAACATTCAATAAGGTTCCGTAGGTTACACAGGCCGTAACTTGTTTCAGTTACGACGGACGTATCTTTTTGGGTTCCGTCGGACGTAACGTTGCTCTTTATTTCGAGTTCCGTCGGACGTAACTTTAATTTGTATTTGGAGTTCCGTCGGACGTAACTTCAATCTTCATAATGGGTTACGTCGGACGTAACTTTAATCTTCATATTGGGTTACGTCGGACGTAACTCAAAACATTGACGTAAAGTTACGTCGGACGTAACTTTAATTTTTATTTCGGGTTCCGTCGGACGTAACGCTAGACACTGCGTTCCTTTTTTTTTCTCAATTTGATGAGATTTTTTTTTCTTAGTTTTATTTTGTCCAAATAATAAAAAAAAGACACCCTATTCACCTTGGTACACGCGGTAGTGCGACAAAGCGTTGGATATTTTATTTTTCAAGTTTAGCTTTTTGTACGGGATAGAGAACAGCACACCACTATCCGACCACTTCGACACCTCAGCTCCAAAAGTGTTTGTTGGCACGACTACGCAGGGGCGGATCCAGAACTCCGTTTTGGGGGGGGGGGGGCGGAAAATTTTTAAGGATACTATTCTCCCGTTCTTTCGTGCGCAAGGGGGTCCACCCATGTCAAATTGCCCTCCGAGAAGGGGGGAGGGAGGGGGGTCGACTTTGTTTGGGGGGGGGGCGGCTGCCCCCGTCGCCCCCCCCCCCCCTTGGATTCGGCACTGCGACTACGCGTGCCACATGCGGTTTAAAGCTTTCGTAAAATGTCCTACTACAAATATCGCCACCAAATAAACAACGCGTGAAACAGGCTTTGCCGCGCGTTACCCCAACAGCGCATGAAGCGAGCTGACGAGCCGAGGGATCCAAGAACTGCGCGGTCTGTCCCAGACTGTCCTACCCGTGACGTCACAAACGATGATTATGATAGCTAGAGAAGCGCCCCTGTAGTTCGCGCACGCCGGCAATTCCCAAATGTCCATCGTCTCCTCGAGATCCTAGTGACTCTGCGCGTAACAACGGCGGGAGTTGAGCGCTGGTGGCGCTCAGCTCCCGTTTGAAAACAACGGTTGAAAACATAACTGAGAGCGTCCACTTCGAATGAGCGACTGCTCGGGCTAGCGCTTTTGAATGTTCACCACGACATTAAAGTTCAAGCGGAGGACGTCCTGGATATCCTTTATTGTAAACGCAGGCGGCTGCATCTTAATGTGTAGGCGCTTGGCATATATGAGATGATCAAGAGAGCCTGTCCATTGCTTTCTGAAATAACTAGTCACACTTACTTTTTTATTCGTGGTAATTTCTAGTCGAAAACACGTAATTCTGATCAGTACTCAAAATGTGCGTGAGCGCAGCGCCACCCGTTGCTTACTGCAGTTGTTTTTACAAATGATTTAACACATCACTGACATTATTATATATTATAACCATGTGTTAGTTTTTTTAATGTTTGCTTTGATTTGATTGAACCGTGTATTTTAGTGAGGATAGTTTATTATACTTGGCCTTGAAATTGCCATCCTTCACCCCACAAATGTTTCGAAATATCGGTTCTCTATATATCAAATCAAGTTCCACATCCCATCAAATAAACAGGAATGAAGAAATATTGCCTATTTGATTTATGTGAGCATTCTCTACCCCACAAACACTTTTCCGGAGAGCATATGAGTATAGTCGCACTCCCCTTTGCTCCATGGTCCGTGGAAAACCGACTGCGTGAGCAGGGGAGCAAGCGGGCTCGCGGGGGGGGGGGGGTAGGTTTGGCATTTCTTGGGGTTCGACCCCCCCCCCCCCCCCCTTCCCCTTGCCTATGCCACTGACAACAACACATTGGAAAAAAAAGAAAAAAAAATGCAAACATGACGCATCATGTAAAAAATTGGTAATTGTAACTCTAAAATCTTCAGCGGCAGTAATGGCGACAATGGCTGTGGGAAGGTAATTCCATATAGATTTATGGCAAAAAGAAGCATTGAAAGTGGACCTATTACAGCGGGGGTTCCATCTTTGTTTGTGATCAATGCGTGATGATGTGCAAGATAGTTCAGAAAATAGCACGTGCGAAGTGTTTGGTTAGATGATAAATCTTGTGGACAAACTTTGAGAGATATTTTTCTACGATGTGCGAGATCGGGCAATGACTGGGATGCTTTCATGATAGTGACGCTAGATGTGGTGATGGAGAAAATAAAAGGAGCGACTAAATATAGTCTGGCACAACAGGCCCTACACAAGGTGTTAATATACACATGCATTTTGACTCCCACTCCGCACCCCAAGCCATAGACATCGCACCCCAATCCCTGGACATCCTTGGCTGCCATTCAAAGCAAATAGGAATTCCTCAAGAAGTTTGAGAATGCCTGCCATAGGGGACTCGAAGTAGCATGGCAAGTGTGTGCAAGGAAGGGTTTAAAAGCGCAAACAGACAGGGACAATAGAAAATAACACAAATGACAGGGACAAGGTAATAAGCGGATCTCTGAAGGTCTTAAGGGGTTTAGGTATGTTGACGATTTCCTCGTAAAAAGCGGATCTCTGAAGGTCTTGCACAATTACATATAGTAAAGGCGTTAAAGGGACACTGACAGGGTGTTTATGCTCGCCGAGGTTTTTAGTTGTACATGACATATGAGAGCCCAACTACGCAAAACACAATTTGCGACTCGAAATTCGGTTTCTTTCCGCCCGAAAACCGCCGATCAAGAACTGGCCGGTTCGAGTCTCGCTCACTCTCTTTTCCGTGGTCACGGGCCGTTTTCGAAGGTATCGATGCGACCACCAAATTTAAGGGGGATCTCAACCGCTATTTATTTGTACCCTTTTCCTCATAGATGGCGCAGAATTTTTCCGGAACAAACGAGTTGCATGCTCGCAGCTGCGCATGCAGGTCGGGCGCTCGAGGTGGGCTCGGGCCACGGGCTGTTCGCCACCCATCTCGAGCTAGATCTTCTTCGCTCCGCGTCCGCCGCTGCCGGAAGCGGCCAACAGGCGGCGCGAGATACGAGCCAGTACATACGTAGATTACAGTGGCTTACAAAACGTAGAATAAGCTCTGATTTCCGAATGAATTCGAAGTTCCATCCACGTTCGCAATTATCGAAAGCACAAGGTGCGGCGTTGCGGCCGTTTGGACCACCCCATTTAACACGCAAACGATGTATAACAAAACCAAAAAAAAAGTATCTATATATATATATATATATATATATATATATATATATATATATATAGAGAGAGAGAGAGAGAGAGAGAGCTCAATTTAAAGCTAGAAAACAAAAAAGAAAGAAAGTGGCAGTTTTTGCACTTCCTATGTCCTATATAGGCCTGCTCTTCGTCTGAATACTGGTTTGCAAACCCGCTCCCATGGAGTTGTGTGGATAGAGCCCATCTATCCTGGGAAAAGTGGCGCCAATCCTTTTTGTGGAAATGCTTGAGACACGTGCCACGCGCCACTTCTGGGAAGAACTAGAGCCACTAAATGAGCTGCGCTTAGAGTATCGGCACTCCGTTCCCCGGCATTGTTGTGGGCGACGCCATTTTGGTGCTTGTGCAGAGCAGACGCAACTGCCGATCGTCATGATTCAAAAGTGCGACTTCCTCAGCTTTAGATTCGGTTTAGGGAAGCTCATGTAATATTGCTTTGCTTTGTCAAGAACTGTTTAAACATTTGTGGAAGACAGAAGATCGTTTCCTGGAATTTCAGATAAAGGTTCAGATAACTGGCAACCATAATTTTAAGCCACAATATGATCAAGTGTCGTTACTTGCGAAGCGTAGCTTATTTAGTGGCACCAGGGAGAACTAGAGGCGCTAAATAAGCTGCGCTTAGAGTATCGGTACTGTTCCCCACTATTGTTGTGGGCGCCGACATTTTGGTGCTTGTGCAGAGTAGACGCAACTGGCGATCGTCATGATTTAAAAGTGCGACTTCCTCAGCATTAGATTCAATGTCAGGAAGCTCATATAATATTGCTTTGCTCTGTCGTGAACTGTTTAAACATTTGTGGAGGACGGAAAAGCGTTTCCTGTGATTTCAGATAAATCTTCGGATAACTAGCAACCATGATTTTAAGCCACAATATGAACAAGTGTCGTTACTCTGAAGCGTAGCTTATTTAGTGGCACCATATATAGACGAACTTGGCGTCTGAAATCTAGCTCAGTGGTGCGCTGTTTCGCCATGATCTTCCCTATAGTGCCACTAAATAAGCTACGCTTCAGGGTAACGACACTTGTCCATATTGTGGCTTAAAATCATGGCTGCCAGTTATCTGAAAATTTATCTGAAATCACAGGAAACGCTTTGACGTCCTCCAAAAATGTTTAAACGCTTCGCGACAGAGCAAAGCAGTATTACATGAGCTTCCTAACACCGAATCAAATGCCGAGGAAGTCGCACTTTGAATCCTGACGATCGGCAGTTGCGTCTGCTCTGTACAAGCACCAAGATGGCGGCGCCCACAGCAATATTGGGGAACAGAGTGTCGACCCTAAGCATAGCTCATTTAGTGGCGAGGTCCACACTTCTGCGCGGCGAGGTCCACTCTTCTGCACGTCCAGAGGTGTGGACCTTGTCAAAGAGGTCTACACTTCTGCGCGTCGAGTCAAAAGCAACAAGAAGCGATCGACCGTTTCCTACCCGTGAACTGTACTAAGGAGTTCTCTGTCCAAGCAAGTGGCGCGGCTCTACTACACGTCCACAATCGCGCGCCAAGTGCACAGCAGCTGACAAGATTGGCAACGGGTATGGCAAGAAAGCACACTTTCCGTCTGTCTGCCTGTCAGCGAAAAAGAACCACTCAAATACACAAAGCCATGTTGCACTCGAGTTATCCTCGCAAACTCCATAGGTTGAAGGCGCTGCCGGCAAGTGCAGACTAAATTCCTTTGATAAATTCACGCTACACGTACGGCCAACCAGGCGGTGGCTGCACGAACTAAGACACGTGCGAGGAACGCGGACCTCCGCTGCCGTTCGCTACCAAGCGATAGCTGGGAGCATCGGTGACCGAGTGTTCTTCGTTCTCTGAGCTGAAGCGCGACACCCAGCTGCGACGTCGCGTGGAGCGATCAAGCTCAAGCGTCGTGTTATTCTTCCCAGGCCACTCTCTGGGTTTGCGTAACACAACCATACGCATGCTGCAATTACGTTTTCGACTCGCTGATCCGCAGCCTCCTTCCGAATTTCCTGCGATTTTTCGTGTAGACTTCCGCCGCTTGGCATCGGGCGCTCGCGCGTGCGCAGAACGCTTCCAGGCAAACGGTCGCATCCGCATTGACTAAAATGCTCACGCTTACAGCGAGTACTCGTCGCAACCATTGTTCTGGAAACGCTGACAAGACTACATGCGAGGAGCAAGTGTCTCCGCTGCCAATTCGCTTCCAAGGGCCGCTCATTTCAGTACTGCGCCGACAACTGCTTCCAAGGGCCGCTCGAGACACGGGCCTCGGGCACTGGCGCATTTGACGCCACTTGCGAGACAAACGCAAACACATCGAAGGGCTAACCGCTCATTCACACAGAGGATCCGCGTTCGCAAAGCGGTTACGAACGCGGTTGTATAAAGATCCAGTACAATTGCACGCGCATTTTATGACATCAAGTGCGCGTGAAATTGCACTGGATCTTTATACAACCGCGTTCGCAACCGCTTTGCGAACGCTGATCCGCTTCCAGTGTGAATGAGCGGTTAGTCCAGACAGTGGTCCAGACAGATAAAGAGGGATCGGTGGCCAAGTGCAATAAAGAAGAAAAAAGAAGGATTGGTGGCCGAGTGGGCTGTGCTGGGTGGTTCGCCTTGATTAAATCAGTTGAAAGTTAGCGCCAGTCTGTGTTGTAGCGCCGAGATGTTTCGGTGGCGCCCTCTTATGGCTTCCCTCCGTGACGTCACGACTGGGATTTGCCTCGCCGTGACGTCACCAGTTGTTATTCCGGCTACTTACCATCGGGTGCGACGACGAGTTCGATGGTGTGTTTAAAAAGCACAGTAGAAGCTAGAGCCATTGCAATCCGAAAATAACACCGTCAAAGTTGACAATCTGACAGTGCTCATATGCCCATGGTTTGGCCAATCGTGGAAAGCTGACCACAGCGACGCTTTTGGCCGCACACATCGCTAATACTCCGTTTCACCTTATGTTCTACCACAGCGGAGGCTAGAAGCGCGAGCTCATAGCGTTGGCAGCTGCCCTTTGTGCACGAAAGCTTGTGCCGCCGAGATGTGCCCCTGAGCAAGGAGCTCGCGCTTGTAGCCTTTACTGCGGTACATCATAAGGTGAAACAGAGTATAGTACTAAATGCCTCAAACCGGAGATTTTCTTGCTGTTGCTGTTGTTGTTTTTCTCTCGAGCTCGAATTCGACCGCGATGTCTCGTTGCTCGTGGGTCGGTAGCACGTGTAGCGAAAGCTCGCGCTGTAAAGCTCACTGACCGTGGATTCAATCCACCGCCTCTGCCCGTTTCAATCTGGATGAGCATTGTACCGGCGTGCTGTCATGTATACCACTATTGCGTTATGCACGTTAAAGTCGTCAGAAAAGCAGCGGTATACTGCACTGTGTTTCATCTCCAACGAAGACACCAGATGCCCTCAGAGCTGACTCACTTCCCGCTGTATAAACATAGACAACACAGAATTACAATTGATGGCTCCGTTGGTCGGCACTTTTTGAACATTGAAAAAAGTGTAACTATACTTAGTTCCAGCTTAGGTCCCAGCGCGGCCGATGTAATGAGTCCAAGGGCTAATCGAACAGCGAAAGATTCACAATGTCATTTTGGGCTCTCTGCAGTTGATAGGACTATACTCTGTTTCGCCTTATGATGTACCGCAGGAAACACTCTAAAAAAAGGGTATATTCTTACACCCCTTTTCACATATACGACACCCCAAAACTTGAGTTGGATGTACAGGGCACTGACGGTGTACCGACGCTACCAAATTTCACGAGCGGCTTGATAGCCGAGTCATACAACTCATTAAAATAATTAAAATTAAAACAGCTGCCAACGCTATGACCTCGCGCTTCTAGCCTTCTCTGCGGTACAACATAAGGTGAAACGGAGTATAGTACAGTGTAGTACTACTGTCGCCATCTCGTTTAACAAGTTGGAAATAAAATTGACAGGGTGATTTTATTGACACAAATATGCAAATACAACAATATTTTGCTTTCTCGTCATGGTCTTAAAATTAAGATTAGAGGCACCCCTAGTACGTACGGCCAAGCGTTTTGTCACATTTGTCTTCTAAATAATTGCATTTTCAAAAATGCCTCAAAACGCGCTAAAAACAGTCAAAACGGTCATATTTCTGGATTTTATTAAAAATCTCCAGCGCTCTAAAAGAAAAATCCAAGGGCCGTACAACCTTCATTGCGTTATCATAAGTAACCTCCAAAAGAATGAGTACTATCGTGCATTCCTGAAACTCAGGTTTGTGTAGCGAAATTTGCCCATTGAGTGACGAGCGGTTGAATCCCCTTAATGAAAGTCGTTGGTCACTGAAGGCACACACTCAATATTAAAAATAGAAAAAAAGATGAAACCCATTTTTTGTGGCTTCTAAAAAGCTGCAAATACGTTGATTGAAAAAAAGTTCCACAGAGAACCGGAAGCATTCTGTGCGTGCGTCGTTTCGCGTATCGTGGGACTCGCGGGGACGGCGATGGCAGCGGACGAAGGGGCGGGACCTCTACTTCAGAACTGTCGTTCGCGGTACCGGCGAATTCTGTCTGCCTTTAAAAGAGAAATTTGGGACTGATCAAAAGAATTGGTATTCATCCCGTACGACACGCCCGACCACCAAGCCGACTTGCACGAAGACGTCGCCGAGCCGTCGCTCCCTTCTCGTGGCTGAAGACATCGCTCGCGCAAACTTCAAGCACGACGCGTCTACTTCGAGTTGAATATGCACGCGTACGATTTCTTTACTAGGTGCGAATATCGCCAATACGTGGTGCTTCCCGACTTCGACCCGGGAGTGCTTTTGCTGGAGGAAAATCGGCAGCAAACTTTCCAACTTACAGTTTACCGGCTGAAGTATTACTAGGAAAGAGATCCCCCTATCACGTGATCCCCCCGTAGCTCAGTGGGAACGACGTCCCTTCATGCGGCAGGACCGGGTTCGATCCCCAGTGATGGCACTTTTTTTTTTTTTCAGACATTTTTTGATGTTTACATTTCTTTCTTTTTACAATTATCACTGAAGAAACAAACAAAAATTAACAAACAAATGTTGTGGACGAAACGTCGCTGAATTAAATGGGGATGGGATTTCTTTGACACCTGCGAACTCAATGTAATCACTTTCCACAAAATGCAAGGAGCATATAAATCAGGTAGCGTCCGCTTTCCGAGGTGCCCGTAAATGTTCTACAGGAATTGCAGCCAGCCATTGGTCCCGATCCCGTTGATATTTCGGAAACTCTGTCGCACAATGCCACTTTTTTCGGACGCAGGACGTGTGAGCCAGCTCTTCACGCAACATCTTGGGTGTATTCTTTTCGGAGCCGATCATGAAAATTAACCACGGGCACTCGCTACTCATCTCCAACTCCTCAATGTACAAAACAACTCATCTTGGAGTACAGAACAGCGAGCGGAACAAACATAACTGCAAAAGAATCGCAAACAGTGCCCGCTAACGCCGCATGTCGTCTGCTACGCCGAGGGAAAAAAAAGAGAAAAAAAAGGCGCACGGTCGGGTGTAGCCACGTGACTTCCGCCACTCCCGCTATCCTCTCCACTTCTCCGTTTCGGTTTCGGTTTCGCGCAGTTGCGTTTTTTGGCTTTATTAAAAAAATACGCTACTCTGTTGCAAAATATTAATTGGGTAGTCCTCCGACACCATAATAAAGCGCCTGGAAAAAAATTAAAAAAAAATTTTGGGGGTGTCAGTGTCCTTAAGGTATGTAGACGATTTCCTTGTAAACTTTTAAACCTTATACCTACCATGAGCCAACTAGCCCAAACCAAAGTTTTAATGAGTGCAAGGAAATTTTGTGCTAGGGTGGAGTCCTGACTCCCTTGCATGGAAACTCCTCTGGAATTTATCTGCCGTCTATAGGATTGCTTGTCTGCATGCAGTGCAGCCAGTTTACAGCACTGTCCAGAGGGAGGGCATTTCGGCTCCTGGAACATTTGGCCCGCCTCCCGATATATTTTATATTAATTTATTAAAGTACTTTAAATTTGAATCGCAAGAGCCTGGACTTCTTGCGAAGATAATGACTGGCTCCACCCTTGGCTCCGCACCTACTTGTTCATTGTGCCCTTTCTGCAAAGGGACTCCCTCAACTGGGCAGCTAGGAAATCTTTTAAATGGAAATTGTCCGGCCTCTAAACGAGAAGTCGCCTGTTGCAAGGCGTTCCGTCTCGTTTGCCGTTCACGTGTCATCTCGCCACATGCGTGTTGGGGCCTATTTCCAGAAGTTAATTGCAAATCCCACGAGGCTTCTTTTCCATTGTGCAACGCGAGTACTTCGACTTTTCCTGGAAAGCGAGTAAGGCTTTAAAAAAAAAAAAGAAAAAAAAAAGAAGCGAAGAAACTCGGAATTAGTGCCCTCCACCGATTGGCCGGGAGAGGAGCGCCCTACCAGGAGTTACCCCAAGAATTGAAATTAAAGGAGAAAAAAAAAGTCTATTTTTTTGGGGGGGGGGTGGGGGGGGGGGTGGGGGGGTGGGTGTGGGGCGGCATTGAGAGTAAAAGAGTTGTTTCGAATTAAGGGGGTGCCTTCAGAACAACAAGGCGGTTGTGCACCCCCCCCCTTTCCCCCAGGGGTGTGTAGGGAAATCAGTGCGCCCTACTACGTCACAGCGCGTTTTCGTGCGCCTTCAGAAAAAGTTGAAATCATGCAACTTTTTTATGCGCGCCCGGAAGGCGCAAAAAATCGGCGCGACGTCACGAAATACGCAATTTCCGGGAGGCGCACGGTCTAAGCGCGCACCAAACCGGGTTGGTTTGGATTGCGCTAGGTTGCGTTGCTGGGCAACCTTCACTGCAGTCTGCAGCCAAGCATCGGAACCAATCCACACCATTCTGAAATCTAGTGAAATCCGTTCCTGAACATGTGGCAATGCTTAGAACTGTTTAATAATAATAAAACACTTAAAAACTAAAATAAAAAGATTGTTAAGACGAGGTCTGTACAAAAAAGAGCTACTGTGGTAAGATGTGGATTCTAGGGGCAGGACTTTAGAGAAGGTGCGTAAGCGTGTCTTTGAGCTTTGCCAGAGATGCGAGACGCAAAACGCCAGGTTAATTTAAAAAAAAAATTAATTTAGTAGTTTGTCACGTACGCAAGAATTCCGTCGTATATATGGCACGAACGCATCGTGCTGTTGGACCTTGGATCAGAGGTTCGTATTGCAGGGACCGTTTCGAAGACGACCAAACGACCATCCCTCTTTCATAACTTGGCAGGGAGTCGGTGTCGTCAGGATCTTTTTCCACCTTCTGCTGCGCTGAGCACCGCGCGTGGATTTTGCTATCTTCGTCGTCACTACCCCACGGGTACTAAAGGAGCGCACGTGCGCGGCAGTTATGCTCAAATTGGAGGGTTCGATTGCTTCTAGAAGTTTAGTAAAATGACGTTACAGGGCTGGAAGATATCGTGAAGTGTTTCAATTAACGAAATTTCGTCCGCCATTTACTTATGAGCTGTCTGGCACGTGCCGAATTCAACAAAAGGGGGGGGGAGTCACCCCCCCCTTCCCTCTCAGCGATTACTAAAATTTATAGAAAACAATACCGGACAGGGGTCCCCCCAGAGCAGGCTATCACTTGACATCGTGACGTCACGTACCCTGACATCACGGTGTCAAGCCATGATGTCACGATGCTATGAGGTCACGTGACCGCAAGTTCCCCGCTAAATTCTGTGGGGAAATGCACAAAGAGGCGGGCAGACCAATTTCTGGGATGAGGGGGTTCCGTTAAAAGCATTCCATGCTTCAAAAGCAGGGTGTTGAACCGGAACCGGAACTGAGCCGCTTATTTTGCCCAAACCGGAACAGAACCCGCACCGAAATGTTCGGCGCCATTTTGTAGCTGAACCTGAACCGGAGCAAAACAAAAGAACCGCCCCAAACCGGTTCGCCAAAAGGTTCGGGCACGCATTCGCGCTAATATTCCGTACGCTGTGCGCCGGAAATTTTGAGAGGCTTAGCGCAGCGAAGCAAAATGTTTCCACTTATGCAAATATTTTTTTTAAGCGTACTTGACAAAGACGAAGGTCAATAATCGCTGTTAGGTTTTTCGTGTGAAACGCAACTTTTTGGGTTTGTTACTAATTTGCTTGAAAACATTCACTCTTCCAAACCTTCTGTGATGCCATATTGATTTTGCTAAAGCCTTCGACTCCGTACCTCACCAACGCTTGTACAAGCTGTCTCAACTCAACATTCATACTGTTATCATACAATGGATTGCTACCTTTCTTGAAAATCGTAAACAGGCTACATATGTCGGAGAGAGTAATTCTTAATTATCAGTGAAGTCCGGAGTTCCTCAGGGCGGCGTATTGGGTCCGCTATTATTTCTCATTTACATAAACGACCTGCCACTTAGCTTAAAGGCCCCTAAAAAGATATATATATATATATATATATATATATATATATATATATATATATATATATTTAAGTCTGGTTGAGACACGTGTGCCCAAAAAATATATTTTATGCGAAAAAACAAAAAAAAACAGTGCAATATTGACGGCGAGAGATTTATTTAAAATTCTGCGCGCGAAGTCCATGACGTCACGGGTCATTCCGGAATGACCATCTCGGTCGTGAAGGCGAGGCGGATCCACCTCTCCTCCACGTGCCCGAAACGCGGAGAGAGAAAACAAGTGGAAAGGAGGTGACTGCCGACTAAATCGCGTCTCGCGCCGTCAAAATTGCTCTCGCGTCTCGCGTAAAATTGATTTTTTGACACGCGTGTCCCAACCAGACTGCTAAAAAAAAAAAAAAAAAAAAACTTGTTTTCTTTCAGGGGCTTTTAACATCCTCCATAAGGCTTTTTGCAGACTACTGTGTTATCTACCGGCGCATCACCAACCCAGATCAAACACCGCGACAGCAAGACCTTAACATGATTTTACTTTGATGTAGCACATGGCAACTAAGACTGAACACAAACAAGAGATTTATAACAATTGCCAGTCAGCCTTCTTCCACGCCAAGGAAATAGTCCATTAACCACGAAGACACAGAGAAAGCTCGAACGTACAAGTACTTAGGAGTAATTTTTTCAGAGGACCTCACTTGGGACAATCATATCAATAACACCGTTTAAGTGCATGTAAATCGCTCGGATACCTCAAATGCAATCTTTTCCGCTTATCTCAGACAGTCAAACTAATCGCCTACAAAGCATTTGTGCGATCGAAACCCGAATACGTTAACATCATCTGGTGGCCTCATAAAAAAACAAGGCATCACGCTACATCATGCATGACCATTCGCGAACCTCGAGTGTTACAATTATTAAAACCAGCCTGGAGTTGAAACCTTTAGCCGCTATCCAAACGTCTTGTTTTCTTTCATACAGCATCTACTACTTATCATCGGAATTTCATAGCCCCTATCTTCAAGATTTATCTTACATTTCAAAGCGCCGCGATCATCCACTCAAAATTCAACCTCTCTTCTCCAGAACTAACAAATTTTAAAATTACCCCCTTTGCTATTGCCGACAGGAATTCCTTACCCGCTCACATCGTCCATGAAACTGATACCAATAAATTCCGCGACATTTTTAAGTCCCATTTGTCAAATGTGATCATCTTATGTTTTTCAATGTTTTGCTGTTTACCTTTTATTTTGGTGCATCGAATAGTGTATTTATCCCCCCCCCCCCCCCCCCACACACACACACACACACACACCCTACCCTTTGAGGAAATAAAATCTGAACTGTTCTGGACACAAAATCGGCCCGACCCGCTCGAAGTCATCGCACTGAGAGCAGGCGGTTGAATAAATGTCTTCGAGCACCCAACAACTGGCGACGAGCGTTCAGCCAGGCGGGCCTCGTCGAAGGATCGCCCGCCGCACTACTCGCCGCCAGTGACGCCGTGACGCCATGGCGACCCTCGGTCGAATTGAACCGTTCGACGAAGCGGGCACGGACTGGCCAACCTACATCGAGCTACTCGACCAGTTTTGCGTCGCAAACGACGTCAAACCAGAAAGGCAAGTGGCAGCGTTCCTAAGCCTCATTGGCGCGAAGACGTATGCTATGCTAAAGAGTTTTATGGCTCTTGACATCCCAGTAAGCCGTACATCGAGCTGGTAGCCGTACTGCGAGAGCACCTGTCGCCGAAGCCTTTCGTCATCGCGGAACGCTTCCGTTTTCACAAAAGAAACCAAAACGAGAATGAAAGTATCCTCGAGTTCGTAGCCGAACTGAAGAAGTTGGCGCAGACAATTCGGCGGCACCTTGAACGAAGCCTCAAGACTGTCGCAGGTGCGGAAGACGCGGACACCTTGAACGAGTGCGCAAGAGCCAGCAGTCCGGGCCAGCAGCTTCTCAGCACCGCGGAGCACCTACACGAAGCCGGAGAAATCAAGGGGGAAAAGTTAAGACGCTAAACGTCGACACGGATGACGAGGTCGAAATGTTCGAGCTTTGGGGGACACGTCCGAGGCCTCTGGAAGTATCAGTGAAAGTGAACACGATTCCCCTGACGATGGAAGTAGACACCGGGGCAGCGGGGTCTGTACTCCCGCTAGACTTATACAAGAAAAGGTTCCTTAATCTGGCCAAGGGAAGAAGTCAGTGTTGGGAAGTACTTTAAGTACATTGCACTTAAAGTACTACTTCAAGTAGGTTTAGGAAACCTGTACTTTACTTGAAGTACATTATCTCAGTATGTACTTGTACTTTACTTAAAGTATTTTTTTCTGGTACTTTCCGACGAAAGTACAATTCTCGACTTCAAAGTACATTCCCCAAATTTGGTTTTGTTAAATTTGTATCACGAAATGATGCTTTGTCAACTCCGTAAGAAATACTGGGAGGGATATTCTACTCTTGCCAAAAACGTGAGCAGACGACGCATCGCTCCATTTGTTGTGGGGGCGGCGTTCCCGTAACTTTTTGAACTCTCGCTACTTTTCGGTCGGTCAGCGCAAGCGAGGAGGTTTACAATATTAGGAGAGCAAAATGAATCATAATGTAGCACCTGAGACTGTGGTACGGAAAAATTAAATTTTCAAGTAAAAGTAAAGTCAACAGTGGAGAACGTCACAATGTTTTGAGACATTCTCTTTTGTCTTTTCCTTCTTTTTGAAAGTTCCTTGATTTTTTCGCACCCCAATCTCAGGTGTCACATTATGATTAATTATCACCAGCGCGCTTGCACACTCACTGTTTTTATTTAATTTTTTCATTAGGAGAGGACACTTTCTATGGGAGGATTGCTTCCGGAAGCTACGGGGCTGACGTCATGCTCTCTCTTAGTTCATTTAGCCCCCTTGAGTGGGACAATCCAGTGTAAAGGCGCCAAATTCAGAAGAGGGACTTCTGAATTTGGCTCCATTTATGAAGATAACTATGGCGTGGCCACTTGACTTTATCAAATATTCGCCGCTGTTTTTAAAAATAGGTCGTGCACCCGATTACGCGGCAATGCACACCAGTTAAAAAATCACTGTATAGGGGAATAAAAGCGCATCATGAAAGATTGTGTTAAAATGCTTGTGATTTACTTTGAAAGTACATTGTATTTATAGTACTTCAAGTACGTTGCACCCAGTGTAGTTAATACTTTACTTAAAGTACATCACGTCTAATTTACTTTGTACTTTACCTGAAGTACCTTTTAGATGTACTTTACCCAACACTGGAAGAAGTGGAGCTGTTCTTCGAGCATTTACGGGCAACAAGGTGAAGCCGGTACGGGAGGCGCAGATAGAAGTGAAGTATCAAGACAAAGTTCACAAGTTGCCGCTGCAGATTGTGGACTTCAAGGGTCCCCTGGTTTTGGGACGTGACTAGCTGGAAGTACTGAGGCTCGCCTGGGCTAGCATCAAGGCTGCCCGGTGCTTGGAGAAAGGGAACAGAGAACAAGTCGACAGGCTTTTAAAGGACTTTGCTCAGGTATTCTCTGACGATATGGGCAGTCTTCAGGTGTTTGAAGCTCACCTCAAGCTAAAGAGTGGGTATACACTCCAAAGTTTCTCAAGCCAAGACCAGTGCCCCACGCCCTGAAGGCAGTAGTCTCTAAAGAACTGATAGCTTTAAACGAGGCAGGGATCCTGACCCCGGTGGACAGCAGCGAGTTTGCGTTGCCCATCGTGCCGGTTGTCCAAAGGAATGGAGTCATAAGAATCTATGGCGACTACAAGTCGACAATCAACCCGTGCTTGGAAATCGACAACTATCCACTCCCCAGGATAGATGTTTGCAACGTTGGCAGGAGGGAAGCTTTTCTCAAAGCTGGACCTTTCAAAAGCGTACCTACAAATGGAGATGCATCCTGCAGTGCGGAAGTACCTCACCATCAATACCCAGTTGGGGCTGTTCCAAGTGAACCGTCTTCCCTTCGGCATAGCGTCGGCACCCTCCATCTTTCAAAGAACCATGGATCAAGTGCCCCAAGGGTTGCCACAGCCCACCTGCCACCTGGACGACATCCTGGTGACGGGCAGAACGAAGGGTGAGCATCTTGAAAATTTATAAGCGGTCTTAACACGATTACAAGAAAAAGGAATGCGTTTTAGAAAGAAAGGTGTTAATTCTTCCAAACGGAAGTTACATACCTCGGCCTTGTGATCCGTCAGGATGGTCTACAAACCATAGAGGATAAAGTAGCAACACTTCGAGATGCACCCAGTCCAAAGAACAAGGCAGAGTTGTGTTCATTCCTTCGGCTTGCTAACTGCTATGGCAAATTTCTACCGAACTTGGCAACTACCCTGTATTCTTTGAATCGTCTACTGCAGAAGAATGCAGCATGGAAATGGAGCGCAGTCTGTCAGGACTCCTTTGACTCGCTGAAGAAGCTTGTGACGTCAGCACCAATCCTAACATATTTTGACCTGCGTTGACCTATTATACTTGCATGCGATGCATCGGCGTATGGAATAGGTGCAGTCCTGTCCCATGTGTTTGAAGATGGAACAGAGCGGCCAGTAGCTTTTGCTTCCAAGAACCTAACTGAGCACGAGAAGAATTTTCCTCAGTTGGAAAAAGAAGGCCCAGCTATCATATTTGGAATAAGGAGGTTCCACTAGTATTTGTATGGCTATCACTTCACGCTGATCACTGACCGCGCTCCCCAACAGAAAACCCTAGGCCCAATGACCGGGATTCCTACGATGACAGCAGCGATGCTTCAGAGATGAGCCTGTCAGTTAGCCGCACACCGCTACACCATCGTCCACCGGTCTTCCGAGGAAAATGCCAACGCAGATTGCTTGTCAAGACTGCCAAAAGCAACGGACGACCCAACACCGACCCTGTCGACGAAACTTGCGCCTTCTACTGTGAGTACTTCAACAATGTCCCTCTTAAATGTAAAGACATTGCACGGGCGACGTCCAGAGACCTTTTTGTAAGTCAGATAATGGAAAGAGTAAATCATGGTTGAGGCCCACAACGCAAGCCAATCGATCCAGAGAATGTGTCCTTTCACGTACACCGCAATGAGCTTTCACTCAGTCAAGGTTGCCTCATGTGGGGTCTACCGGTGCTGATTCCGAAGATTCTGCAGAAAAGGGTCATGGAAGAACTCCATAGGGACCATCGTGGCATTGTGCGCACTAAGGAAATGGCTACGAGTTATATTTGGTGGACATCGATTGGTAAGGACATTGAAAGGGACAAGTGCTGATTGTTGGGCGAGTTGGTATTGTACGTGAGAAAACAATTGCGCTTTAAGACAAGGACAGAGGAAGAACGGACACCACAGAGCGCAATGAAAGAAATCGAAGGGTGTACCGTGTGTCAGCTGCACCGAAACAACCTGTCCGCTGCTCCCCTACACCCTTGGGCATGGCCGACACGTCCATGGGAGAGGCTGCATATGGATCTGGCGGGACCTTTCATGGGAAAAATGTTCCTCGTTCTAGTGGATGCTCACTCCAAATGGCCAGAGGTGTTCGTCTTACAATCTACGACGTCGAAGGTCGTTATCCAGTATGCACAAGAGTGCTTTGCACGTTTGGGCTTGCCCACAACCATGGTTTCTGACAACGGGCCCCAGTTCGTGTCTGAGGAATTTCGAGCTTAAAGACCATGCAACGGTACAGCCCAGGTCACGTCGGCACAGACACGTAGCCAGGATTTTGTTTCGGGGGGGGGGGGGGTCGCCCATGACAAAATGCTGTATGAGGGTGAGGGGGGGGAGGAGGTCCCAGCAAAATAAAAGATTTCAGGAAGGGGGGCGGCCCCCCCCCCTGGATACGTGCCTGCGTCGGCACCATACCATCCCGCTCCAAATGGATTAGCTGAGCGATTTATTCAGGCCATGAAAAACTGCCGTACAGGAACATCCTGCACCCGACAACAAGAGATTCCCCGGCCTAGTTGATGCTACAGCGGAGTCTCCGCACCAGATTGGACCTCCTGAAACCATCAGTTGCAGACAGTGTGGCCGAAGCACAGTACCGCCAACAGCGGCAACACCCAGGTCAAGAGTGGACTTTCACTGCAGGAGACCAAGTCTGTACCAGAGACTATCGAAATGGTCGCAAGTGGCAGCCAGGAAAAGTCACTACCCAGATTGGTCCAGTGTCTTTCCAGGTACAAGTCTCCTAGGGTCAGGTGTGATGAAGACAGAACCAGTTGCTCCGAGCACTTTCACAAGATTCCGGACCTTCCGAGCAGCATCCAGACGAGGCAGTAGAGGTTCTGCCACGGCTTTAACAGACAGCGCAGGCGGCAGCTACCCTCCACAGGCGTCGTTGCCTGCATCATCCATAGTCCCAAGCCCAAGAAGCAGCCGTTCAACCCAAGAGGCTGAGACGCTGATGGATGCAGATGAGAGTTACGGAGAGCGACGGTATCCCGTGCGAGATCGGCGCAAGCCTCAAAGACTGATAGAAACGTGAAAAAAAAGTGACAGTCTTTTCTACACAAACAATTACTTGCTGTTAATGGCTTGAAGTTACTTGCTGATTATGTTCCAGTTTAAAAAAGGGGGGGGGAACGATGTGGTGTCCAGAGGGCGCTGCGGGGCGGTGGCCGTGCAAAACCTTTTGCGCACGGCACTTTGAATTGTACTCGGCACGAGCGGTGTCGGAGAGCAGGTGGTTGAATAAAGGTCTTCGAACACGCAAGTATACCTCTTATGAATGGAGACGTCCCAGAATAATGGAATCTAAGTCTAATGAGTTTAATATATAAAGAAAAGGGATATAAGGAGGTGGACTAAATAAACTAGTTAGCTGAGTTTGAGACGTCGTCCTGTCTATTTTCTGTCTCTTGTACGTTTTGATGTTTCTTCTCTACCCAAGTCTTAGGTTAATTCAACATGGTTAATATTCACCACCACGCCTGCACCCTTACCATAATTTCATGAGTCTGTGTTTGCTGGAAGCCAATACCCTCTGCTAACCGCCTCTCTTGCCTTAGCGTACACAGTACACCCTGCCGGCAAAGCTGAGTCCCAGTCCGTTGCAGCACGAGCCTGGTGGTGGTTTACTTTAAATAGTAGGATGACTCGCACAGTGAAGTTCAACACATATCCGAATGCATCTGCGCCCGTAATATATCACGGCTCAAGGGTACGTCATCAGTCGACGTGAACGTGGCCCGCTGTTCTGGTGATCCGATACCCAGGAAGGAGGCCAGACGTGGCGTCGCTGTGCCGTCCCAGGCTTCGTGCACCTGCGACTCTTCTCGAGCGCGCTGTTTCTCGGAGCGCTCGCACCTGTGCCGGCAATCTCAGGTCGCACTCCACGAGGGTCTCCGTTTGGATGACGCTAGGCAAAACTTGAGGACTGCCATCCATGCGTCGGCGGGTCGGCAGGAAGGACCGTCACAACAGTGATACCGCCGTATGGTTTTTTCAACCGTAACAGAAGATAAGACATGTGTTCCAGGATGCTTCAGGTGCAACTGCCTGCACGACCTTCAACGATGTCACCTACAACGAAAGTACGCATTGTCCTTTCATACAGTAGCGTGGGTAAAGTTTCATGTTCAAGTCCACACCTATACAGCTACAGATACAAGAATATCAGTTCATGCCACCATGACGTCATGTGATCACTGTTGACAGGGGCGCCCTTACTGGACAGAAGCGTGGTGACGTTTTGATGGGATTTAGGGAGACATTAAATTTATTTAGAGGTCGAAGTCCTTGCGCGTCACTCGTCAGACAGACACCCTAGCAGCACAGATGTCCTATACACATCCACAGGACATCCCGGGAACGTCGGGACATGTGTGCTGCTTGGGGCAGGATGCTAGGGAAGGAACCGCGGTCAATCCTTGATGGAACGTTTTTTTGTTTTGAGCCCATTGAAGACTCCTCTTCGTCCGGAACCACTACCTTCAAGGCGAAGTGCCAAGCCTACGGGAAAGTAATTTCGGGATCAAAAACTTACATTTCAAGCTTCATCTCAGTTCAGTATTTGTATTTCTGCCCTCCCTAAAATCTATTCCTGTATTTGTATTTCCAAAGACTTTTTGCCTCTTTTTAAAATGTATTTCCGATATGTATCGCGATACATTCTTACATATATATATTTGAGTATCAGTATTTTAGCTACTATTTTCATGTATCCCAGTATTTGTATTTCCAAATACATTTTTGAGTATTTCTGCCCAACCCTGCGCACGGGTCTCTGGAACTCTTACAGAACTGCACCATGAAATCCAGCGTGAGCTTGCCGCTGTCCCGCTGGCAGCTGACGCCCAGTCTCAGCGAACATCCACACACTTCTGACGGGACGCTGAAACTGACGGGACGCTGAAACTTTCCTCTCGGCAGTTTGAGATCCTCGAGTAATAGTCCACCCGGCTTACCAAAAGGGACAGCTCTCGAGGACACCACGTCTTTGTTACAGCCAGACGCCCCGCACATCTCAGGACATTTACAACTGGCGAGCGGACTTCCACATTTTTGACGGTGTCGTCATGAAGGCGTTCGGACAGGAAGTTGAGCTTGCTTCCCATGTTGTACAGGAAATCTGCGATGTGCATCAGCGAACGTCCAACTTCCTGCGGACTCCTTCGAATTGGCGTCTCAGAGCCGCATCTGCCGAGGACGCAGTTTTCTCCGATTCAACAGCGTCGCTGCTGCAGTTCACATTGTGCATTGCCATGTCCGCTCGCGGAACAGATGCATAGCACTTGAAGCAGTGGCGTAGCCAGAAAATATTTTCGGGGGTGTTTCAAGGTGCTGGTGCAAACACGCACACACACACACACACACAAAAAAGTGTATATATGCTGAGAAGTTCTCCGGGGAGGTGGAGGGGGTGGGGGGTGCTTTTCCGAGCAATTTTTTTTTTTACATTGGCATTTATCAGTGGTTTATTTTAGGGGGTACATTTTACAGCGTATGTATATCGCCATGTGTCCGTCGCTGTGTGTCAATGCCACACACACACACCGTGCAAGCGTAGCCATGTGTTCATCGCCGGTACCACGGCGCATGCGCCGGCAAGCACAAATCTGAAAAACAAAAAGCTTGTGCCAGCTGCGAAGTTGTGGGTGGTAGAACCCAGGCCCCTGTGCTTCTGAAGCAGTAATCCACTCGCGGCCACGGGTCTTTACTCTTTAATACATGGACATAAAGCCTGGTGGGACATCGCAAAATGGCAGGCTGCTTTGGAAGCAGACCAAGCGGACGTAAACGTGATCGATGCCGCGTTACCTTGTCGCCAGAACGGGAGATTGAAGCTAACGAAAGCACGCTGGGATTCCATTTCCCATGTATTTTGTAAATAAAGGCAACGTGGGCGTTATTTTGTTTACATGCCACTACTAGAAGCTCGTTAGGCACGTAAACAGCGTCTCGGTAAGGATTATGGTCCGGCGCCCCCCCCCCCCGTATTTCGCCAGGTGAAGCACGAGCCCCGATGCCCCCCCCCCCCCGTGGTTTACGCCTATGGTGGCTGTCATACTCGAGTGCCTCGAGCTTCGAGCGAAGATTCGCTCGTGTGTTGGCTCGTATTTTTGTTTGTGGCATCTCCAAAACTGAATGAATGAATAAGAATGGATACGCTGCGGCTTGCGCCACATAGCCAAAGCATCTAATTTCTACAAGATTGTCTTCTTTGGGATATCATAAATAAGAGCTCATCCCGAGCATGCGCTGTGAGCTGAGGGGTGCCAAAAATGGCATATATATATATATATATATATATATATATATATATATATATATATATATATTTTTTTTTTTTTTACACACGATTAGGACACGCAGGCGAAATCGGTTCTTTTCTCTTTTGCTTCAGAAGTGTCAGAGGGAAACTTCCACAAATCTTAGACCGAAGTCCGGAAATCTTTGCACCCCCTTTAAGTAGTCGGTAAGTGCGCCACATTTTTCCGGAAAGATCTGTATATGCGGAGCGCAAGTGTCGTCTGCTTCTCGCACAGGGGTTGCGATGACGTCAGAACGACGCCGAGTTCCTCTTGGCTGAATGAAAAAAAAGAAATAGTGGGTAGACCTCAAGGCATCAAGCATTGAGGTCTACCCACTATCCTTCCAATGAGAGCCAATCAGACCTCGGAGACGTTCTGACGTCATCGCAACCCCTGTGCGAGAAGCAAACGACTTGCTCTCCACATAGGTCTAATATTCCGTGATTTTAGAATACATTGTGGCATGCGCCGGTTATCTTCAGCGCTAAGGAAGTTTTTAAGGACTTGGCAGCTCGTTTGAGATTTTGTTGCAGCGGACAAAGCCCTGGATGTTCGCATTTTCTTTTTGGGCTGTCGAGCTCATGATGCGCTGTCAGATGTGTTTTTGTAAACAACGACAACGACAACAGCAACAACAACAATAACAACAACGACAACAGCAACAACAACAACAGCAACAACAACATCAACAGCAGCAACAACAACAGCAACACACATACACACAAACAAACACACATACGCTGTTAGGTAGGGTTTTAGATGATATAATTAAAAAGACGAGGGGATGAATGGTCGTTCTCGGCTCAACCAGATCGAGCGTTCCTCTGGTCGCGCGCTCCCCTGGTCCCGCGCTCCCCTTTTTATGTCCTGTCCGCTGATGCAAGTCACGGCTTGCGCAGCCTTCGCTTCCGTTGATTGGTAGAGCGGGGGTGGTGGCGACAGCTATTTGGCTGCAGCCAGTTGTTCAGGATGGCGCGAGTCTTTGAATGGTAGTTGATGAAGAATAAGTCTCGCGCCGTGGCATGCTTGCGGATGGTAAGTGTCCGGGTGCTGTGGTCTGCAGTGCAGGTCAGTGGTTCCACTCCTTAACCACGCACGCACGCACGGACGCACGCAACGGACGGACGGACGGACGCACGCACGCACGCACGCAACGGACGGACGCACGCACGCACGCGACGGACGCACGCAACGGACGCACGCAACGGACGGACGCACGCAACGGACGGACGCACGCAACGGACGCACGCAACGGACGGACGCACGCAACGGACGCACGCAACGGACGGACGCACGCACGCAACGGACGCGACGCAACGGACGGACGCACGCACGCAACGGACGGACGCACGCACGCAACGGACGCACGCAACGGACGGACGCACGCACGCAACGGACGGACGCACGCAACGGACGGCACGCAACGGACGGACGCACGCACGCAACGGACGCACGCA
The DNA here is from genome assembly GCA_037355805.1 of Ixodes ricinus. Lineage (NCBI taxonomy): Eukaryota > Metazoa > Arthropoda > Arachnida > Ixodida > Ixodidae > Ixodes > Ixodes ricinus. The sequence continues at coordinate 46,327 of JAZHYW010011062.1, read as the reverse complement.
ACGGACGCACGCAACGGACGGACGCACGCACGCAACGGACGCACGCAACGGACGGACGCACGCACGCAACGGACGCACGCAACGGACGGACGACGCACGCAACGGACGGACGCACGCACGCACGGACGGACGCACGCACGCAACGGACGCACGCAACGGACGGACGCACGCACGCAACGGACGCACGCAACGGACGGACGCACGCACGCAACGGACGGACGCACGCACGCAACGGACGCACGCAACGGACGGACGCACGCACGCAACGGACGCACGCAACGGACGGACGCACGCACGCAACGGACGCACGCAACGGACGGACGCACGCACGCAACGGACGCACGCAACGGACGGACGCACGCACGCAACGGACGGACGCACGCACGCAACGGACGCACGCAACGGACGGACGCACGCACGCAACGGACGGACGCACGCACGCACGGACGGACGCAACGGACGGACGCACGCACGCAACGGACGCACGCAACGGACGGACGCACGCACGCAACGGACGCACGCAACGAACGGACGCACGCACGCAACGGACGCACGCAACGGACGGACGCACGCACGCAACGGACGGACGCACGCACGCAACGGACGGACGCACGCACGCAACGGACGGACGCACGCACGCAACGGACGCACGCAACGGACGGACGCACGCAACGGACGGACGCACGCAACGGACGCACGCGACGGACGGACGCACGCGACGCACGCGACGGACGCACGCACGCAACGGACGGACGCACGCACCGGACGCACGCAACGGACGCACGCAACGGACGGACGCACGCACGCAACGGACGGACGCAACGGACGGACGCACGCACGCAACGGACGGACGCAACGGACGGACGCACGCACGCAACGGACGCACGCAACGGACGGACGCACGCACGCAACGGACGCACGCAACGGACGGACGCACGCAACGGACGGACGCACGCAACGGACGGACGCACGCACGCAACGGACGCACGCAACGGACGGACGCACGCAACGGACGCACGCAACGGACGGACGCAACGGACGCACGCAACGGACGCACGCAACGGACGCACGCAACGGACGCACGCAACGGACGGACGCACGCACGCAACGGACGCACGCAACGGACGGACGCACGCACGCAACGGACGGACGCACGCACGCAACGGACGGACGCACGCACGCAACGGACGGACGCAACGGACGGACGCACGCACGCAACGGACGGACGCACGCAACGGACGCACGCAACGGACGGACGCACGCACGCAACGGACGGACGCACGCAACGGACGCACGCAACGGACGGACGCACGCACGCAACGGACGCACGCAACGGACGGACGCACGCACGCAACGGACGCACGCAACGGACGGACGCACGCAACGGACGGACGCACGCACGCAACGGACGCACGCAACGGACGGACGCACGCACGCAACGGACGCACGCAACGGACGGACGCACGCACGCAACGGACGGACGCAACGGACGGACGCACGCACGCAACGGACGCACGCAACGGACGGACGCACGCACGCAACGGACGGACGCACGCACGCAACGGACGCACGCAACGAACGGACGCACGCACGCAACGGACGGACGCAACGGACGGACGCACGCACGCAACGGACGGACGCACGCACGCAACGGACGGACGTACGCAACGGACGCACGCAACGGACGGACGCACGCACGCAACGGACGGACGCAACGGACGGACGCACGCACGCAACGGACGGACGCACGCACGCAACGGACGGACGCAACGGACGGACGCACGCACGCAACGGACGGACGCAACGGACGGACGCACGCACGCAACGGACGCACGCACGCAACGGACGGACGCACGCACGGAACGGACGGACGCACGCAACGGACGCACGCAACGGACGGACGCACGCACGCAACGGACGGACGCACGCACGACGCACGCAACGGACGGACGCACGCAACGGACGCAACGGACGGACGCACGCACGCAACGGACGCACGCAACGGACGCACGCAACGGACGGACGCACGCAACGGACGCACGCAACGGACGGACGCACGCAACGGACGGACGCACGCACCGGACGCACGCAACGGACGCACGCAACGGACGGACGCACGCACGCAACGGACGGACGCACGACGGACGGACGCACGCACGCAACGGACGCACGCAACGGACGGACGCACGCAACGGACGGACGCACGCACGCAACGGACGCACGCAACGGACGGACGCACGCAACGGACGGACGCACGCACGCAACGGACGCACGCAACGGACGGACGCACGCACGCAACGGACGGACGCAACGGACGGACGCACGCACGCAACGGACGGACGCACGCACGCAACGGACGGACGCAACGGACGGACGCACGCACGCAACGGACGCACGCAACGGACGGACACACGCACGCAACGGACGGACGCAACGGACGGACGCACGCACGCAACGGACGCACGCACGCAACGGACGGACGCACGCACGCACGCAACGGACGCACGCAACGGACGGACGCACGCACGCAACGGACGGACGCAACGGACGGACGCAACGGACGGACGCACGCACGCAACGGACGGACGCACGCAACGGACGCACGCAACGGACGGACGCACGCACGCAACGGACGCACGCAACGGACGGACGCACGCACGCAACGGACGCACGCAACGGACGGACGCACGCACGCAACGGACGCACGCAACGGACGGACGCACGCACGCAACGGACGGACGCACGCACGCAACGGACGCACGCAACGGACGGACGCACGCACACGACGAACGGACGCACGCAACGGACGGACGCAACGCGACGGACGCACGCACGCAACGGACGCACGCAACGGACGGACGCACGCAACGGACGGACGCACGCAACGGACGCACGCAACGGACGGACGCACGCAACGGACGCACGCAACGGACGGACGCACGCAACGGACGCACGCAACGGACGGACGCACGCACGGACGGAACGGACGCACGCACGACGCACGGACGGACGCACGCAACGGACGCGACGCAACGGACGGACGCACGCAACGCGACGGACGCGACGCAACGGACGGACGCACGCACGCAACGGACGGACGCAACGGACGGACGCACGCACGCAGACGGACGCACGCAACGGACGGACGGCACGCACGCAACGGACGGACGCACGCACGGACGCACGCAACGGACGCACGCACGCAACGGACGGACGCACGCACGCAACGGACGCACGCAACGGACGGACGCACGCACGCAGACGGACGGCACGCAACGGACGGACGCAACGGACGGACGCAACGCGACGGACGCACGCAACGCGACGGACGCACGCAACGGACGGACGCAACGGACGGACGCAACGGACGGACGCACGCACGCAACGCGACGCACGCAACGGACGGACGCACGCACGCAACGGACGGACGCACGCACGCAACGGACGCACGCAACGGACGGACGCACGCACGCAACGGACGGACGCACGCACGCAACGGACGGACGCACGCAACGGACGCACGCAACGGACGGACGCACGCACGGACGGACGCACGCAACGGACGGACGCACGCACGCAACGGACGGACGCACGCACGCAACGGACGCACGCAACGGACGGACGCACGCACGCAACGGACGGACGCACGCAACGGACGGACGCAACGCGACGCAACGGACGGACGCAACGGACGGACGCACGCACGCAACGGACGGCGACGCACACGCAACGGACGGACGCACGCACGGACGGACGCACGCACGCAACGGACGGACGCACGCACGCGACGGACGCACGCAACGGACGCGCACGCACGCAACGGACGGACGCACGCAACGGACGCACGCAACGGACGGACGCAACGGACGGACGCGCACGCAACGGACGGACGCACGCACGCACGGACGCACGCAACGGACGGACGCACGCAACGGACGCACGCAACGGACGCACGCACGGACGGACGCACGCAACGGACGGACGCACGCAACGGACGCACGCAACGGACGGACGCAACGGACGCACGCAACGGACGGACGCAACGGACGGACGCACGCACACACGCACGCACGCGGGCGGGCGGGCGGAGCCGGACTGGACAGACGTTCCGTCCGTCCGTCCGTCCGTCCATCCGTTTCAGACGGACGGACGTTCCGTCCGTCCGTCAGAAACGTTCGAAACCCGAAGCTCACCCTCGTAACCTCTCTTACGCTCGCACTTAAGGCTAGTTCACACAGGGGCGTTAAGTTACGACCGCTTACGTCGCGAGCCACCGGGACGTCCGTGCTTCGAAGGAAGCGTGGCGACCGCTTCAAGGAGCACCTTTGCACACGAGAAACAAAACATGAATGTCCCGGCGACTCCTCACGTAACATAAGAAATCGTGAGCAAACGCCCCTGTGTGAGCCGACGTTTAGTTGTTTCGTTGGCACCCTGTTACATTGTATCCATGACGTCACGAGTTCTGGTATCGGCCGCTTATCATCACTTTCCGCGAACGACACGCTCAATGGTGTTTCACGAAAGGTGGACAAATTCGATGTTGCGAAAACTACGCGTCGCAACAAAAAAAGGCTTGTTCTTTTTGGTACTGGGCCAGGGCCCTATTTAAGAAAAAGTATTAAAGTCCGGGATAATTAGATATTTAATTATTTTTGCGTAATTAATTTTTTAATATTGTGTTTAAGGGCATGGTTTCAATTAGAAAATTGCTCAGCATCATCAAAAAACACTAAATCAACAAATTGCAGAACGACAGAAGGCACGCGAAGCATTTTACGGCTTTCAGAAAAACCGTACAAATTCGATATGTTTTTAAGTTTCGGTTTGTTATGGGAGCGCATCTCAGAACCGGCGGTGCACCGCGCCCCGTGGAGAGATAGTGCAACCAGCCTCTGCTGCGTCGCGCGATGACAGCGCAGCAGAGGTTGGATGCACTATTTCTCCACGGGGCGCGGTGTTGCCGGGGCCGACATGCGCTCCGATAGCAAACCGAAACTTAAAACCCGTCGAATTTGTACGGTTTTTCAGAAAGCCGTAAAATGCTTCGCGTGTTTTCTATCGTTCTGCAATTTGTTGATTTAGTGTTTTTCGGTGACGCTGAGCAATTTTCTAATTGAAACTATGCCCTTAAACACAATATTAAAAAAGTTAATTACGCAAAAAAAATTAACAATATAATTATCTCGGACTTTAATAATTTCCTAAATAGGCCCCTGGCCCAGGACCAAAAAGACACAAGCCCTTTTTGTTGCGACGCGTAGTTTTCGGAATATCGAATTTGTCCACCTTCCATGAAACACTCTGTATATATATATATATATTTATATATATATATATATATATATATATATATATGTTTGTGGGTTGTCGTTCATGATGGTGTTATGTGAAAAGTCAGCCATGTCATCTACAAAGCAATATTGAATCAAACTATGCTCCTTCCTCTGAAAACTTCACTCTTTCTCCCCCCTCTCTTTCTTTCAGCCGCAGTTTTTTTATTTTTTATTTACAGTTTAGAGGAAAGGGAGGTACAGACTAGCGGTTAAATGCTGTCGCGAGTCTTTCTACCAAGGGGCTTTCAGGCAGTCTTGTACACGTTACTAAAAAAAGTAATCGATTACAATTACTATTACTCTTGGCTAAAAAGTATTCGATTAGATTACTTGATTACTCGACAGCAAAAGTAATTGGACATTACTTTAAGAAGTAACCGTTACTTTTCCGATTACTTTATTGTGTGAAGACTTACATCTTTAGCGCTCATAACAATGAACTACTTCCAACCTCGAAACCTTTGTTGTCACAAAGACCACGTAGGGGAAATACGGGATCTTGACGTGTATTTGAACTGGCTTTGTTATATTTTGCATCCGCATTAGACATTCTTCGGTTCTGGTTCTCCTATGGGCTGCGAGTAGATACCGTAAGCAGGATCGTTTTCTTTTTTTTTTTTTGTTGAGGGGGCTAGTTTGAACGAAGGACTTACAAAGCTACATTCTGCTCCCTCAAACTTCGCCCTGAATGGCCTTTGTCACGCACTGGGGCTTTCCTGGGGCTTCCCAAACCCAGTCCCAGCCCGAAAAAAAAAAATCGGACATTTTACAGAAACTATACATACAAAGGGGTTGACCTCGTTTCCTACAGATCGGCAAAAATCTTTTTTTTCTGTTCGAAAAAAGAAGCAAATTTTATTTTTGTCACTTAGAAAAAAAAGGTGTGTGCGGGGGGGGGGGGGGGGTCACGTGGAAAAATAGTAACGGTTAGAAGTAATTTTTATTACTTCAAAAAGTAATCAGATTACTCTTGTGATTACTGCCTAATAAAAGTAATCAACTGATTACAAAATTACTCAAAAAAGTAATCGATTACAAGTAATTTGATTACTTGTAATGCGTACGGTACAAGTATGCTTTCAGGGTAGGCAAGCTGGGCTAAAAACGTCGGGTAGCTAGCGAGTCAGCCGGGTGAAGCGTTGCAGGGGCTGGGCGGCAGCGTGCTGGAAGACACCTTTTCCGCTCGTTCGCCGTCATTCGCCGAGCAAGTGTACTTCTATGAGAGATAATAATGTTATAAACTACAGCCCTGGAAGTAAAACGCCAAAAGACAGGGACAGGAGAAAATAGGCTTGGGGCCAGCACATCCATCGTGCCATTACATCCATCGAGCAAATACGTCCAATTTCGTGCCATTACATCCATCGTGCCAGTACATCCATAGTGCCAGTACATCCATAGTGCCAGTAGATCCAATTTGGGCCAGTTCGTCCAACGCGCAACCACATCCAACGTGCCTTTAGATCCATCGTGCCATTACATCCACCGCGCCATCACATCCATCGAGCAACTTCATCCAAAGCATGTCATTACATCCATCGTGCCGTCACATCCATCGTGTTATCACATCTATCAAGCACGTTCTTGGACGGAGCGTCCAAGGACGTGCCATTGCATGGATCAATTACGCAGACTTTATCCGCTACACCTTTCGTTTCTCTTTTTCTTAAAAGCTACTTCAGACATTTGCGTTTGCAAAGGAACGACTGCGTTGCGACCACTTGTGACGGTGCGAGCTCACACATCTGCGTTGACTCCACATTGGCTCGTCGTGAGGATCGTCATTGGTGGCAACCACGCAGCAGCAAACGAGACATATATTTTTCAATATTTCACATTATTTCAGGAGTTATATGCCAAATTAAATGCATAAAAGCAAGTAAAATGACCCCTCGTGCGTCATGCACTTTGTGCGGTTCTCGGCCTCACCGAAGCCGCACGCGCGTCGTCGGCTCGTCGTGTCGCTTTAGTCGCCAAGCCTCGTTGCATCGAATCTTCAGGGAGCCTCACCCAGTCCTGATCAATTTACCGGATTTAATGGAGCTCGAACTTCAAGTTGTCAAGAGGGGTAGAAAGCATCGGTATCATGCCATATGGAGACACTCCGCGAACCCGTCTCGAAGGAGTTTGGGGCCCGATGTGGCCGTCGTATGCCCGCTTTGCGTATGCGCCACCGCTTCCGCCGCTCGGAGACGACCCTGTTGACGCGGCGTTATTTTCGTTGTTTGTTGTTTCCACACTTACCAAACTATAGTTGCTGCACTTTAATTCTCATAATTAACTCATTATAAACGAGTTTATTTTCGCGGGCTCGACATTTCGCAAAGTGCCGGTTTCGGGAATATTTCGCGGGCAGAAAATTTCATGAACGGGAGATATACGTGATGTATTCGTATTCATGGGGTGACTTATTCGCGTGACCAATTTTTCGCGAATTTGATCAAATCGCGAAATTCTCAAAAAATAGGTTTTTGCGAATATTAAGTCATCGCGAAAATTAAGTCGTTCACAGTAAACTACTTTAATAGAGGATTAGGACGGTGCACATAATCTTACTTTTTATTGCGCTTTTTGCAAGAAAAAAAAGTTGAATGGCTAGTCGAATTTAATTGTGATTCACTAATGTTCTGTGGCTTACCCCTTGTTTGCTGAGGCTCCCGATCCAATAAGAATGTGAATAACGCAAACAAAGTAATTAGCTTAAAATTGGCTTAAATATAATTGCGACCCCATGGCGGCCATCTTGGCTTCTATGGATGTACTAGCACGATGGATGTAATGGCACGCTAAGCATGATAACAGGAAGGGCGAGCAATTACATCCACCGAGTCACTACATCCAACGAGCCACTACATCCAACGAGCAACTACATCCATCGAGCAGCTACATCCATACGCATGTCATTACATCCATCGAGCCCGTACATCCACCGAGCCATTACATCCATCGATGGATGTAATGGCTCGGTGGATGTACTGGCTCGATGGATGTGCTAGCACGTAATCGAGAAAATAAATGCAAACAGGACCCGATGCCGTGTCCTGTTTGTAGCTATTTTCCTCTGTCCCCGTCTTTAGTCGTTTTACTTCCGGAATGCACAGCCAACTAAGCCTCAACTTGCCGTAAACTACAACAATGGTGCCAAAATCTAAACTAACTTTCGATTCAGATATAACCAGGAAACATATGCAACTCACCACGCGGCTATCGGAAATAATCAGGAGTGTAGACAGCGCAGTTGGCCAGTACTGTGGTCTCCATGTGAGCGTTACCGGCACCAATTTTCAGGCATGCTCCTCAATTGATCAATCACTTCGATAAGCATGCTCATGATTTCGAAGGCGATCCGAACCCGTTGCGTAAATACTGCGGACCAGCCGTACCCATTATAGCGATCAACGTATCACATCTGGAGCATCTGGCATCATTCTGTCCTCTCTTGTCGCTCTGGTTGTGGTGGTGCAAGTGGTCGTGGCCCTTGTGGTGTTCGGTTATCGCCTGGTAGCGCGTAGCAGTAATGCTGCGACGAGATCGGGTGAGGGAAGTAGTTCTTCCAAATATTTTCCTTGGCGGGTCGGATGCATTCAGCGAGCTCGAGTCGATCGGGACATGGCCTGAACGTGGTTCGGACGTAACCGAGCTTCTCTAGCATCCTTAACACTTGTTCAGCTTTATCTTTGGTGGTGAGCTCTGGTTCAGGTGCCGGTAGATTAGACGTCTCGATTTCCTGGTTCTGTCTAGCTGGAGGCTGATGGAAACAGTTCGGTGAGAACCCCCGTAGGCACGAAACTAGAACAAGCTCTCGGTGCGCTTCTTTCGTAGACTCGAACTCGCACAGAGTTGGACAGATGAGAGGACAGTGTCCCGAGCGCACACACGAAGCCGCAGCCGATCTTTTCGTTGGGGCACTTCACAAGGAGCTCCAGCACGTCTTCCACGGGGGTCATGAAGTACTGGATTTGGCTCTCTGTAAATGCACGCCCGTCGCGAGGGCAGAGGCAGGCTTGTCCAGGCGTCTGCATTTCCCAGTGGCACCCGCGACATAGGACATGGGAGCAGGGCAGCAATATAACTTCTTTTGTGACAGCGCCGCACGTACAACATGGCCGCACTCGCCTCCATCGTTGCTCACTTACAATCTTTACGGGCTCCCTGTTCCAAGCGCCCGGAAACTTCTTGAGGGTGTAAATCCTGGACATACTGTTGTCTTTTTCCAAACGGTAGAAGGGAAGTTGTTCAACGTGTGTTTTTGACAGAGGGAACTCACATCAGATGACGATTTGAAGCTTGATTTGCGAGTGTCTCACCGCTTCCCGCAATAGCTTTGCGATTGCATTCTCGCGCGAAATGGGCAGAAGCAGATAAGAAAATTGCAGACTGCAACGGCACCCGACGGGGGTTAGAGGAAAAAAGAAACAATACTAGCTCCGCAGATGTTACGTTTCTAGGTAGTGTTTTTAAGAAGTTTTGGGGGAACCCTTGAATTGCTAAAAAATACACTCTTTATCATTTCTATCTATTGGAAAATATTTCGCTAGGACACATCCGGAAGGGAGCCAGCAAGTACTGTAAACGACTTAATTTTTCGCGGGCTTAAATTTTCGCAAATCGGGCCAAAGCTATAAATTTGAAATTATTCGCGGGTTCTAATTTTCGCGAATCGAGTGTAGCTTCCGTAGCGTTCACATATTGGTCGAATTGTTCGCGAGACATATTTCTCGCGAATTGTAGGCGATTCGCGAAAATTAGGTTTTCGTGAAAATTTATGCGTTTACAGTATTTATCATTAAATGGTGAATTTTTGTATAATTTTTTTTTAAATTTGTATATACTAGGATTTGTTAATCACATTTCTGCCGTGAAACAAGTTGGGCAAGGGTACAGTTCAGTGAAAGGTTAAAAATGTCTCGACATATACTTCCACCTATTCGGTGGCGTCATCCGGTGAGTGTGTCCGTACTCTTGTGTTCACGGACTCTGACTCCGAGATAACAGGCGCGTAATGCACCCTGCCGTTGCTATTCTGGGCTAGAAAGGGGAAGGAGCGAAAATCGCGCTCTTTGCCCAGTCGCCGAGAGTGGTTTCTCGATTCAGTCCACAATGCCGAGTATTATCTGTGCGTGAACAGCCGAGCCACAAATGCAGTTTCCGATCGCGAGCTACTTTCGCCGTTTTATCGAAACAAATTTGCTTCTTTTGTATTGGTGTAGGCTGTGAGATTACGCTCTACAAAAGGTGCCCTTAATAACAAGATGTAGGCTGAGACATCACTCGATCCGCAAGACACCATAGTCTTGTTATAGAGGCAATAGTATCACGAATGACGAGGTGACGAAACAAAGAATAACTGAGAAAACTGAAACGTTTAATGGGGCTAACTTGTGCTCAAAACAAAAAGGGGACAAAAGACAACAACCGAGCGTCGCGGGCGTCGAAGTCGGCGTAACAGCAGGATCGATCGTTGGGGCGAGACTGACTCCGGCTTGCCACGCGGAGCACGTTTTGCTTTTTGTAGGCGCGTGGGTTACTAGAACATTGGGCCTAGAACGAATTTGGAGCGCGAGGATCTGGTAGCACAGAGCATCAAAGAGCCATTTCTCAGGGAACCTGGACGTCAGCGCACAGCTTTTGCAGCGGCGAGGACCTGAAACACACTTGTTCGCTCGGGTGAAGTATGTTTCGGCGTCTCGCCGCAGCGGAGGGCCAGTCACGTGGCTCTCCTAGGCTCTCCTCTCATCCGTTCTCTGCCACTCCACGTTTTCTATTTCGGCGGCCGCTTCTCGTGGCGATCTACCAGGCTTTGTCAGTATATAGGAGGCTATGCTTTTTGCATTAACGTCTGAAGCAGGCCATTTAATTTATTTGTTTTCTTTTTTCCCTCATGCTTTAATAAACTCGATCGTTCTATGGCTATCATTTTAATTTCTTGTTTAAACAGTTCCCAATTAACACCAACCTCTTCCCCTTGGGCGCTTACGAATTCTTGAAGCTTGTGACGCGCCGCAGTTAAAAAGCAATCATCATTTAGAAGCTTCGTTTGAATTTCCATAAATCCCAAACGAACCTCTTGGCGCTCTTAGAAGAACAAAAAAAAATGAAAGACGTTTACAAATCTCTGTAATGCCGAAATAGAGCAGAGCTCTTGAGGAGGAGGAGGGGAGGGTACGGAGGGAGGGTATGCCCCTCCTACTCCTCCTCTTCCGTTCCCCTCCTATTTAGCGGGAAAATTTAGCTAAAGTTAGCGGGGAATTTTTTCAGCTAAAAATTTTTCCCGCAAAATTGAGCGAGGAAGTTTGTTCGCTAAATTTAGCGGGCAATTTTTCCGCTAAATTTAGGGGACATTAGCGGGAAAATTTTTTCGCCAAATTTAGCGGGGAATTTTTTCGATAAATTTAGCGGGAAAATTTCCCGCGAAGTTTAGCGGGAAATTTGTTTCCGCTAAATTTAACAGAGAATTTTTTACCCAAATATAGCGGGAAATTTCCCCGCCAAATTTAGCAGGGGAAATATTCCCGCTAAATTTAGGCACCGTGTGTCGTCACATGACGTCACGTCACGTGTGTCTTGTGACGTCACATGACGTGACGTCACGTGTGGCGTCATTATGGGAACGTCCCATAATGCAACGCGCGATTACGCCGACGGCGACGCCGCTCAAGCCGGAAACGGGCGCCTAAAAGCTCCGCTCTAAAAGAAACAAGGGAATGATCACTGATATGACACGTGACCGACTGAATATTGTTTACACGCGCTAATAAGTTTGAGGGAAACGCAAGCCCGGTCAGATCGCGCTTGACTCGTGCCCTGGAAATGCGTGTACTATATATGCCTGCCACTTGGCGCACAGTGAGCTACGTCCTCTAATTCACATCGATCGAGCATATCGTACGGCAGCAACACTGACACAAGGCAAAACGGACACTCATCCCATTCGGACGGCCACCAGTGGCAAAAGCATGCCACAAATAAGCGGCCCGGACTATGAGCTGTTACAAATAAAGCCCCTTCATTCATTCATTCACATTGTGTCACTATTCATAGAACAAATCTGACTGACGTTATTTGGTTCGGGTCGCCAAACTCGGCGGTCATCCTTGATTTCGCACCATCGAAGCCGCTATTCTTCTTGAGCACTATAGGCCGCGCTCATGAACCTCGCCGAACAAATTCACGCGCATATATCTCTGATGAAGTGGAATGAACTCGCTTGATTCTAAACGGCTTATAATCTTTGTTTGTGCAGCAGTCTTGCAGACACGTGCTCTATAAAAAAAAAGTGTGCTTATATATTTTTTGCAGCGGGACCAGCATCCGACGCTGTCATCGCAGATTTAAGCTACACTAAATGCTCCAGTGCAGACGCTCTACCTAAGCTCTGCCATACCGCTAGATGATAATCAACTGTTGGGCTAATTGATTATACATTACAAAGTTATAGCCCAAAAGACAAGGACAGGAAGGAACAATAGGACAGGACAGAGCGCTCTTAGAGCAGTGTAACGCTAGATGATGTACCGTATATCATTCTGTGAACGTCTTATGTTCCAAGCAGCTGAGCCGAAGGAGCTGACAACAATCGCGATAAGAAGGGAAGCGCATAGAAATAAAAGTGGAGGTGAGAAGCTTTGTTAGCGTGTGCGATCCGCCGACATTGAGAAGGAAACCAGCTTGAACGAAGCGAGTAGTAGAAATAATTGTGCAAAGTACACAAATGAAAAAAAAAAATGAAAAAAGAAATCTACATGTCACTGATTTTTTTCTTATGACCAATATTGCTTGCAAAATTAGACAAGAGGAGAAAAGTCGTTTTATGTAATAGTTGAGGACATCGATATTTGCAGTATTATTTTGGGGAGAATTCGCATGCCATTAGACATGCGAATTTCGAGTACGCATTCGGACGTACGCTATGAAATAGAGTTAATATACTGTTTTTTTAACCTTTATTATGGTGGTTTAGTTTTAGGAAACAATATACAGTAATGCAAAACCAGTGCCGTGGCCAGAGAGTTTGCTTTGGGATGCGGGTATGAAGAATAGCGCCATGCCATTCTTCATACCCGTATCCTTTAGCACCTAAGACCCCCCCCCCCGGGCCCCCAGGAAAAAAAGAAGAACCATTTTAGTGAAAGAGGGCAAGAGAGAAAGGGAAAAGTGCTACCGGCGCTTTCCTCCTTGCTGGTTAGTTTGGAACGAGCGAAAGACCCGGATGAACGCCTTGGACGCGTGTGTCGCTCTAAAGCGCGAAACACATGTACGACGAAACGATTACGTGTTAGCACATCCATCGAGCCAGTACATACACCGAGCCATTACATCCATCGATGGAAGTAATGGCTCGGTGGATGTACGAGCTCTGATGGATGTAATGACATGCGTATGGATGTAGCTGCTCGATGGATGTAGTTGCTCGTTGGATGTAGTGGCTCGTTGGATGTAGTGACTCGGTGGATGTAATTGCTCGCCCTTCCTGTTATCATGCTTAGCGTGCCATTACATCCATCGTGCTAGTACATCCATAGAAGCCAAGATGGCCGCCGTGGGGTCGCAAATTATATTTAAGCCAATTTTAAGGTAATTACTTTTTTGGCGTTATTCACATTCTTATTGGATCGGGAGCCTCAGCAAACAGGGGTAAGCCACAGAACATTAGTGAATCACAATTAAATTCGACTAGGCATTCAAACTTTTTTTCTTGTCAAAAAGCGCAATAAAAAGTAAGATTATGTGCACCGTCCTAATCCTCTATTAAGGTAGTTTACTGTGAACGACTTAATTTTCGCGATGACCTAATATTCGCAAAAACCTAATTTTTGAGAATTTAGCGATTTGGTCAAATTCGCGAAAAATTGGTCACGCGAATAAGTCACCCCATGAATACGAATACATCACGTATATCTCCCGTTCATGAAATTTTCTGCCCACGAAATATTCCCGAAACCGGCACTTCCGCGAAATGTTGAGCTCGCGAAAATAAACTCGTTTATAATGAGTTAATTATGACAGTTGAAGTGCAACAACTATAGTTTGGTAAGTGTGGAAACAACAGGCAACGAAAATAACGCCTCGTCAACAGGGTCGTCTCCCAGCAGCGGAAGTGGTGGCGCATACGCAAAGCGGGCAAACGACGGCCACGTCGGGCCCCAAACACCTTCGAGACGGGTTCGCGGAGTGTCTCCATATGGCATGACACCCATGCTTTCTACCCCTCTTGACAATTTGAAGTTCGGAGCTCCATTAAATCCGGTAAATTGATCAGGACTTGGTGAGGCTCCCTGAAGATTCGATGCAACGAGGCTTGGCGACTAAAGCGACACGACGAGCCGACGGCGCGCGTGCGGCTTCGGTGAGGCCGAGGGCCGCACAAGGCGCATGACGCACGAGGGGTCATTTTACTTGCTTTTTGTGCATTTAATTTGGCATATAACTCCTGAAATAATGTGAAATATTGAAAAACATATGTCTCTGTTTGCTGCTGCGTGGTTGCAACCAATGACGATCCTCACGACGAGCCAATGTGGAGTCAACGCACATGTGTGAGCTCGCACCGTCACATGTGGTCGCAACGCAGTCGTTCCTTAGCAAACGCAAATGTCTGAAGTAGCTTGTAAGAAAAGAGAAACGAAAGGTGTAGCGGATAAAGTCTTTGTAATTGATGCATGCAATGGCACGTTCTTGGACGGAGCTGCTTGATGGATGTGATAACACGATGGATGTGACGGCACGATGGATGTAATGACATGCTTTGGATGAAGTTGCTCGATGGATGTGATGGTGCGGTGGATGTAATGGCACGATGGATCTAAAGGCACGCTGGATGTGGTTGCACGTTGGACGAACTGGCCCAAATTGGATCTACTGGCACTATGGATGTACTGGCACTACGGATGTACTGGCACGATGGATGTACTGGCACGATGGATGTACTGGCACGATGGATGTACTGGCACGATGGATGTACTGGCACGAAATTGGACGTATTTGCTCGATGGATGTAATGGCACGATGGATGTACTGGCCCCAAGCCCGACGAAACCGTCCGATCCGACGTCCGACCACGCAATACGACGGTCGGAGGCGAGGGTTTTCAACGCTCTCCGGTGCTACGAAAACCCTCTCCCCACGAGTCATTCCGGCGGTCCGCACGTCGGATCGGACGGTTTCGTCGTACATGTGTTTCAGCGCTTAAGTCGCTTGTGTTCTTCGCGGTTTCCTCCATTTCTTTACTTCCAGATTTAATTAGAGCTTTCACATTCAATGATGACAATTCCCTGGTCATCGGGACACCATTGTTCGGTAATAAGCTACACGAATAACAACCGAAAGTGCAGATTATTATCGCAGGACATCTGTATCGCGCACGAGATCAGACAAGGCAACTGCGGCTGATATGCCTTCAAGCTTCATCGTTTTCCAAATGACAGAGACCTCCGGCGGCAGTGGGATGCGTCCGTAAACCGAAAATACTTTTTCCCCAACGCCATCCTCTCGAGTGTGCTCGGAACATTTTGTGAATGGAGCACGCTGTACTGTCGATGAACATGGCTACGCTCGTAAGGTGCATGCAGGTTTTCTCGTGAGAATTTCTGTTTCTGCTTGTAACTTTTCGTAACTTTATTTATCTTAATGTTGATATTCCGCAGCGGTGACTTTGACTCGATTTTATCATCTCCAACAGCTTAGTTGAAGGCTCATTTCCGCCGCCGGGTGTGGCAGGAAATTGTCGAAAAGTTAGTTCTATTGGTTTTCCTGAATCGCGATCTCCTTCGCGATACCAGAAAGCCGAAACTTATGTTAAACGTCATAACGCGATTGGATTCCTCTCATATTGAAAATCAGTACATAATCTAGCTAGAAAGAAAACTTGAATTTCTGTTGCTGAAACATGCACATTCATCAATTTCGATTCGATGAGTCATTGATCGACTCGCTCCGGCAATGGGCCCGTCTCGACTTTGCTGTTTTCAGTTGTTGACAACGGACGCACTCGTCGACACGGGATCCTCAAGTCAAACTTTTATAAACATCTTCGTTCCCTGCAATGCTCGTATTTCGCACGTCCTTGGTCACATTATATTTCATTGTTGTAAACGACACGAGACGCCAAAAATATTATCGGTGCACCACATCTAAAACGACAAAAACCTGAAGGGAAATTCAGTCGCTGTTAACTGATACAATATTTTCAGTACTGGTCTCTGATTTCTATCGGTGGCGCGTTCGGTGCCGCACTTCTCGGCCTCGCCGCACTGGCGGATGCCATAATTCGGGGCAAGAAACTCTCCCAGGGTGTTGAAAAACGCCATCCGAGGCACACAAGAACACAAGACGCTCTCGAAGTCGGATTCCCAGCATTTTGGAGCATCAGACGCGGGAGCGGAGCACCGAAGAGCACTTTCGCCAGCATTTACAACCACTCAGCATGCAATACAACCAAAGTTACAGGGGAGAGAGTGAATGCCAAACTGCTCAAGAGGAGGGAGAGGAGGAACCGTGGGGAAGGGCTGGGGTTCTCCCATTCCTCCTTTCCCTCATCTTGAACAGGTCGGGATACACTCTCTCCCCTGTAGCTTTGGCTGTACTCCACAATTTTAGTGAATTGATTTCACCCTCCTCCCCCCCCTTTCCCCCTGTACGTAAACTAGAAATAAACACATCGTGGATATGGTTTGTGGCTTGGGTCTCAAATTTGAGGGTGGTTTTTCTTTAGTTGCGACACATCAATCACTGGGGCACTTGCCGCGTCGCCCCCTACCTCCGAAGGTCACACCGCCGCCGCTGGAACAGCAAAAAACAACAACAACAACAACAGCATCGCTTTAGAACTCTAAACTTCCATACACCAAAAAAAAAAAGAAGAAAAAATCTATAGTATTTGAGATTTTGCGGGTCAAATAAAGACAATTTGTTTCCCCCTCCAAAAAAAAAAAAAAAAAACGCTTATTTCTTGGTCTATTTGTGTTCAAGGGAGCAGTATCACATCAGGCACACCAATCTCTTGTCAAAAAATACACGAAAAGGAATGTTAAAACAAATTAAACGATTAGCAAAGAGCACCTGGTGGATGTCACTAACGCCTCGTTTGTAATGCCCGTCTAGGAACCTTGACAGGTAGTGACGGTAACTGTCTCGCCTTCCGGCCATTACTAGGGTGCCTACATGTGTTTCTGCCGCTCCGCTGGATGTAGGCACCCTAGCCACCACGAGAGAAGGGGAGGGGGAAAGAGGAACTCCCTCTCAACAGGACTCTCTTTTGTGTGCCCAAGACGTCGCTATTGTCCCTCTACAAGATTGAAGATTAACCCGTCACTCAAAATTCGCACAAAAGCAGCTTTCGGGTTAGTTGCAGTGGCCCGATCGCTGGCGTGCGTCGGCAGCTTCGGTGGCTCGAACGGCTAGGAGATCCTCTCGACGTCAGCCTCGCCGCAGCTTTGCTCGTCCCGAGACAATCTACGTCACGATTGCGGAGGATGTCACGTGCTCTCCTCTGGCTGTTCTCCAAGCGCTTGCCAGAGTGGGCCGTTTATAGACCTTTTCCGCTTACTCGCCCCCGACCGCCAAGAAGGCATATCCGGTATGGGCAACGAAAAAATATTAAAACATTTCAACCTGCAAATAGTAAAAAGATAGAGGGGAGACAAAACGAGAATGGGTGACGGTTACGCTTATCTCCTAAATGCATTCTATTGGCGTGGCGACGGCAAAGCAATGTTTTCGCCCATACTGGAAGTGACGATATTTCAAGATGGCGGCGCCCTTGTGAGAAAGGTCTATAACGAAAAATACAGCCATCCAGCTCAAAATACAAACGTGCGATTGTCATTTACGGATATTGTGGATCACATTTAGCCTATTTCTGAACACGACGGGTATATTTCAAATTTCGTTGAAATATCCCTTTAAGTAGCGTACACTGAACAGACTCGTTTGCTTTTTGACAATCTCATATCCTCCCCCCCCCCTACTCAATATGCCCCTCACGAGTTTTGCAGCAATTGTCGCGATTAAAATCGTTTACTCAAGCGATATCTTACAAGATTTCCACTTCACCTATAGGAGACCGACAGTGCAGAGTGTCATTTTTCCATAGGCCCTGGAATGGTGACGATTCTAGCGATAGCTGCCGGTGATGAAATTACTTTTTGTGCTTTCACGAAGAAGCACGGTGTAAGGCGCAAAGCATAACGGACACAAGGAAGAAGACACACACAGGCACCACTCACAGCTATATTTGAAAAGTGCAGAAAATAAATACGTATCTCGTCACCTTCATCATCTTTTTGTGCCCTACATCATGCTTCATAACGTTCACCAACTAGCCCAACTACAAGTTCTTCTTCTACAAGAAGTCGGGAATCACCTTTTTCTCCAAAAGAATCTATCGAAGGTCAGTGCCCTACAGAGGGTCACTGACCTCCATGCATTATAGTCATGTATATCACGGATGAGCTTCACGACTCACGTTAAGCACCATTATTGGCTGTACTTTTCACTCGGCCTCCGTTCTACAGCGACAGCTGCAGATCACAAGCGCAAAGTAACAGGCGAGGGTGAAATAAACAAATAAATATCGGTAATAACGAAGTGGTGCAAGGGGGCTTGAAAACCTTTTAGCCCCGGATGTGTATGCGTTCTTGACTGCGGTCTGGTCACGTGGGCCGGTTGTCTTGGTGGACGATGTTTTCACAGCCGCAAGCGGTGCGCGGAGCTTGCGAGAATGTTTTTTTTTTCCAGACGCCAGACTCTCGGACGGGCGGGACAATTGTATCGATATTTGGTTTAAACTCTTTGTTTTGGTGTTTAGTGAATGCGAGATGGTGGCTTTTTTCTATTGAGCGACGAAATGCAAATCACGAGTGCTATCCTCGTTTTCCCAGGCTCTTTCACGATCCGAGGCTTTTATTTCTGCGTTGTTATAGTATGTACAGTGTACTCAACTGTTAAGCATAACGCGGGAGTGGGGGTCGGAGAAACTGCGTGCGTCATCTACCGGCTCACTCTGGCAGCTTGTGCCGCTCGTTGTTTTCTGGACTCCCAGCTCCGAAACAATCACAGATGCGTGACTCGGCAATTAAAAACAAAACAAAAAGTCGCTTTTTTTTTTAAAGAAGGTGGTTTTTATTAGAGAAACTGCAAGATCCCGAGATACGGTAGCCCCGCACGGTAAATGCGTAGGTGTGACTAACCGGAGTGGCAAAAACAGCAAAACAAACAAGTAAAAATTTAAAGCGTGGGTGATAAAGAAAGAAACGAGGAGGTCATGCGATAACTGTATCCGGGGAGTGGCGACAATCGCAAGAAGGGCCTCATTAAGCCTGTTTCACATGCAGCGACTGTTGTGAAAAAATCGGTGCGACCGGCGACGCAGCGAGTGCGATCGCAATGTTTGGTTTCACATGCTCCAACATCCGCGCGATTTCTGTCGGCGCGGCCGGCTATTCGGACACGGAGGCGACGCGTTTCACTTTGCCTAAAATACAACAAAAACGTCTTAATAAACACAAATGTTTTACGCATACAATATGTGACAAGATATTTTTAATAATTAAGCATTAAACCAAAAGTTTTAAGGTGCCTAAATTTATTTTCGAATACGCAACCATCACGGATGGAAGCTGGCTAATGAACGACTGGTTGACGATGAAGTGATCGCACCGAGTTCGCGACAAAATACCAACTTGGTGAAACCAGTCGCAGAGCCGCTGCGACAGTGCGACTGCGATTTTAATCGCACATTTACTAGAAATCGCACCGATTTCGGACGAGAATCGCAGCATGTGAAACAGCCTTTATTCTCTGCCGCATCATCGATTTAATCGCTAGACAGCTCTGATATCAGTTTCGGCCACCGCTCCCGCGTTATATTTAACGGTTGAGCACACTGTACTCCAGTGTAGTTAGTAACTCCCAATCAAAATTATAGTAATACTTTTTAATTTTTTGTAAACTCCGCTATATCTGATTTTCTTATATGTTTCTTTATGCGTAAATTGGGTGGTGCATATTTACTCCATCCAGAACTTTGAGGTAGCTGTTTTTATCTCCCCTCATTTAAATGCATCAAACTAGTATTTAAGCCGTAGAACACGCAAGTACATAAACTCCGCGTAGTTGTACAATGAACTATACATGATGTCAGGGTCAAATAGATATTTATGACGGCTGTTTTTTGTTTTTGTTTTTGTACTTGGTGGTGCAGTGGGCTGTTTATCGCGCCAAAGGTGATTCACCTGACTCCCCAATACTTGCGCGCACACCTCTAGCTGTTTTAGGCGAGTGCTACTATCGCATTCGTTTCCATCTACTTGTGCACGACTCCGCGCTATCCAACGTCAGTTGCGACGAGTAATAACCAATGTTAAAGGCACAAAACATATAAATAAAATGACAAATCAAATAGCAAAAAAAAAGCCACGTTTTATTTTTAGAATTTAAGAGATTTTTCGTTATATTTTGTCGTATTCACCGAGTTGGTCACTTCTATGAGGCTGGTTACCAATAAATCTGCCGTTAAAACATCCTGTAGCAATAATGACAGAATAATCTGAAAATTCAGGTCGTAGTCGGTTTAGTTTGATTTTCCTTATATAGGATCTACTTTGGCCATCCGCCAGCGTGAACGTGAGTTGCAAGCAAATATTACTTAAAAGCTATCAGAGCACAGACCGGCAAGTGTTGAGAAAAGTGTGTTTTCCTCTTGGAAATAAAAATAGCTGAAAAACAAACAAGGTCGCGACACACACACAAAAAAAAGAAAAAAAATACGTTCTTTATATCATTTTTTGTAGGTACTTTTATTTTTGTAGTTTCAAGTTTTATACATGTCATTTCATGGATTTCAGACATTGCATTAAGCGGTCTGGAAGGTTAGCACTGAGATGTGATGGTCGTGGTGTCTACTCAAAATCAACAAAACGCGTTGTATGACGTCTCCGTTTTACTACTGCGCATTCGCACGTTAGGACTTGATACTTACAATTATGTACACCTGTGTATATTTTTTACGCTAGAGATACGTGTTAAGCTTTTAATGAGTCTCAAGCTGCGACTGCATCTAGATAGATAGACCGAGCAAAATAAAGAAAGAGAGAGTAGAGAGGAGAGAACAAAATATGTTTTGGAAAGTTTGGAACGCAGCATCTATGTTGACATGCGTACTCGACATACCACGAGGACTGCAGACATGATTGTTTTGCATGAGTTTAGTGTGACGGCTAAGGTGTCTGGTGTTTTTCATTAGTTGTGATGTGGCAAGATTTCACGAAACGAAAATTGAATTCTCTGGCAGTGTTGCGATGTTTTATTAGTGTGTCGTACAACAGTACGTGAGCTCCTTATAGCTGTTCAGTTTCCTTTCTACTGCTCCACACGCACGGACGCCTACATTTTAGCGGGTCTCACTGGTACTCCTTTAGCCAGGACGTCTACGCAATGCCCGAAATAGAACATTAGGACGGATATAAATTAAACGACGACGGCTGCTCCACATTAGTGACTCAGGTTCCTAGGTCTATTTAGAAAATATGCCCTCTATTGTAAAGCTGTAGCTGCTGGAATTACATTGTAAAACGCGGAACCACCCATAGTTTAAACCTGAAACATCTATGATGCACAGCAGTGGCGTAGCCAGCAAATATTTTCAGGGGGCGTTTAAGGTGCTTGTGCAATCACACACACAATACAAAGAAATTATATATATATATATATATATATATATATATATATATATATATATATATATATATATATATATATATATATATATATATATATATATATATATATATATATATATATATATATATATATATATATATATATATATATATATATATGGTGCTTTTTAAGCTTTACGTATTTGTAAAGCTTTAAAAGCCGTGAAAGTTAATGCGGTTTGTGCAAGTGAGTTATACGGCCAGGGCAACATAGTATAGGGGGTTAATCGTAACGATCAGTCGGCTAATTAGTTAAAATTCGTTAATTAGCTTTTTAATTAGTAAAATAGACATATGGTTCCAATTAGAAAGTTGCTGAGCGTCATCGACAACCACTAAATCAGTAGTTTCCAGAAAGACTTTGAGTGCGTGAGAAGTGTGGTAGTGCACTAAAGTTACCACTCGTAGAGCAGGTACAAGGCTAGCGGTTGCGGAACGCGATGATAATCGGGAATTTTAGTAGACCGTGTTTCCCCCTCCGCTAACCCTCCGCTACGAAGAAACCGCCACTGCGCCTTCGCGCCGATAGCCTTGGCTGTAGAGTTCCGGGTAGCGGAGGGGCTCAGCGGAGGGGGAAACACGGTCTACTAAAACTCCGTAATCCAATCATCCGCGTTCCGCAACCATTAGCCTTGTAACTGCTCCACGAGTGGTAACTTTAGTGCCCTACTACGCTTCTCACTCTCTCAGTCTTTCTGAAAATGATGATTTAGTGGTTTTGGATGATGTTGAGCAAGTTTCTGATTGGAACCATATGTCTATTTTCACTAATTAAAAAGCTAATTAGCGAATTTTAACTAATTGTTAAAGTTGTTAAGACCAGTGCAAGGTGTAGCCCTTGCACTGGTCTCCACTTCTGGAGAACTGCAGTCGCTGGATGATGGTGGTGGTGGTGGTGAATCCGTAGCAAGTTCTACACGTTAGAAATAGAATGCCTTAACTATTGGCATACATTGGTGCCTCAGCGAAACCTGAACGTGAACGTGCTATATTAATATTTATAGTGATTGTAAAAACTCACGAGATACATCATGTCGTGTTGCAGCCCTCCTCGCTCTGGCCTCCTGTGTTCTTAGCTGAGCAGCGCCAGCTCTTCTCTCATGTGTTCGTACCGGCAAGAACATTGAAGGGACAGCTCTTTTTTTGAGCCGTATTTTCTGTGGTGACTGAATCGCTGAAATAGTGAAATAATTGTTTGATACTTCCCGAACCTCACACTAAAGGAAATCACGATTGTCATGATTGTATATCATAAAAAAGCCGCCAACCACTTCCCAAAGTTCACACTAAATGAAATCACGATTGACATGATGTGTATCACAAGAGAGCCACCAACCGTTGTATATAATATTGAACATTAATTAATGCTTACATCTTTCTTGAGTGTATTTGGCCAACCAAGCGGTCTTAATCATTAGACAAACTAGCCGGCTCAACCTCACTGTCAACACTCCTTAGGCACATAATGGCATGGATATAGTTGAGCAAGCCTTCTTATTTAATAGCGAGTTCGTTTCACACGCACTGGCACCGTTCGAGTTCTCTCCCAGAATGCATCGCACTCGCAGAGTGTTGCACGGAGAACTGGACTCAAACGAACTCGCCAGATGCACCGAGTGCAGAAGACTGATGCTGCCGCCATCTATGTTGTAGAAAAGGTACCGACCTCAAACCGAAACTAGCGCCTTTCTGTTCGGAGTGATGGGTGAGAATGTGAGAGTGCAGTCGCTACCAACGTTTATCTACAAACGTTGGTCGCTGCAACCTGTAGTTTATAGTTGCGATGACTTCAAGCAACTCGGCTGTCGTAGAGATAGTTACAGACGGCGTAAATTTCCGCAACCAGCTGTCTACAAAGCAGCTGGTTGCGATCTTTCAATTCTTATAACCGTTTACACTGAACAAAACTGATGATGCTGTCCGAGCAGAAGCTTGATCCGTTTGAGCATGGTATTATGCGTGAACCACTGAAAAGGTACGGCTTAAAACTAGTCTGTTGAAATATCCAGCAAAACTTTTCGTGGGACTTTCGATTTCGATCGTCATTACAGGTGGATCAGATATTAGCCTTGGTGAGGGCGTCGAGAACGAGAGCTTTCTCGAACAAAATACGACGGGGCAAGTTAGCTGACGTAGGTAAATGTTAAACATGATGATGTTGACCAAGCCCCGGGTAAAGTCACCATGTTTAGCTTTCTCTGATGCTTATTGGGCAGTCAGAGATTTCTGCTGGGGAGTTTTGTAGACAAATGTTCAATTTTTAACCTGCACACGGATGGTAATAAACATCTCGGGGGCCGCTGATGCGTTTGTTCTGAGCATTTCTTTACACACTGGTATATTTCAGCGTTTGTACGGCAACAGAGCAACTTAAAACCTCCAAATAAAGCACGGTTTGTCAATTGCTTCCTTCATGAAATAGCAGACGCTCACAATTCAAGCTCGCGTTTGATTCCGTTGCCCGCGGGACGCGATTTCTATCAGAAAATCTACTTTTTTTCCTTTGGGTTCCGCGACACATCTAGCAGACGAACTTTCGTCGTCTGCTCCCGCTCCCCGCCGGCCTCGCCGGAGCGAGGCATGACGGGATTGCATTTTGGCGCACTCTCGATTTTCTCGGTGCAGCGAGTGCATGCACGCGTGCAGTGTCAGCGATGAAACGAACTCGGAGAGTGCGACCACTCGTGGAGTGCCGGCCGAAACGAACCCGCTCCACGCTGCGAGTGGGCACGCGTGGGCACGAGTGCCGTGAAACGAACTCGCTATATGACAAGTGGTAGCTATAGCCTGCTGTTGTGACCTCATAATAATAATACTAACAATAATAAGAATGGTACAAAATCAGGCCTGCCGAAGCCACATCGGGCTTGCCTGGCAGCGCCTGGCATGCAGTGAGACAAAACCGCAAAATCGACACCTGCACGTAGCCATCTAAACTTTTCGTCAAAGGTGTAATTCACAGGTCGGTTTTTTCTTGTAAAATTACAAAGCGTACGTAGCTCAGCAAAAAATGAGACACACAAACAAAACATAACATTAATTAAACAATATTAGAAACTTATATTTCTCAAGGCTTTTTTAAGCTTGTATTTTGTTTTTATATTATGAACTTCAAAAGGAAGTTTGTTGAAGATTGCTGGCACGTAATACTTACAAATTCGTTTTCCAAATTTTGTTGAGCATACAGTAAGGGTATTTGGGTCTAAGATAACGCGACGGAATGTATGGGGTTTTAAATTGGCTAGCCAGATAGTGCCTGTGAACAATCGTTTCAATTAAAAGCGAGCTAAAGTTAGGAAAACCCAATATTTAAAATACATCGACATCCTTCTCTAGACACAGGTCATAGGAAATATTTTTTTAACAAAGAACGTTAAAGGCAGTTAATTCTATCTTGCCAGCGGAGAGCACAATGACCGTAAACAGTTATACCATACGGGAGCACACTATATACAAGAGCATGAACAACAACCTTTCGGACCAAAAAAGGCATAAAATATCGGATATTATACAACATACAACATACTGCACGAAGTTTCTTACAAACATGCGAAAGATGAGAATTCTCCGCGAGGTCACTGTCAAAAACACGGCGAGGTATTTTACAGAAGATGCATATTTTACAGGTACACAATCACAAGGCAAACAATCTGTCGTATGCAACAATAAAGAATAAAATAGAAAAACATTTTTTAGAACGCTGTGGAAACAAGTATGTTGAGTTTTAGAAGCATTAATTAAAATTAAATTAGCTGCAAACCAGTCCATAGCTTTAAAATCCGCAGACTGTAAAGCAGAGATAGCTTCTAAATAGTTCGACGTCCTGGCTAACAGAACAGTATCATCGGAATATTGAAATAAAGAAATTGGCACAACTCTATGTATAGGGTGGCCTCAAGTCACCAGGCTCGATCTAAAATGGACCGTAAAAATCGACGCCTGCACGTAGCCATCTAAACTTTTCGTCAAAGGTGTAATTCACAGGTCGGTTTTTTCTTGTAAAATTACAAAGCGTAGCTCTTTTTCTGTAAAAAATAAGGCGAAGGAACTTGCCAGGGTCTACGGCGGGCAGCAACGCAGACGACGGGGGTCCAGGAGCGGGGTGTGTTTGGCGTTCGTATTGATAGATGGCGCTACCTCCTTATCGCGACGGCTCGCGACCACCGTGGTTTATTAAAATGAATATAATCCTTTTGAAATGTACCTTCGGTTAAAAAATAAATGCGAACAATAAAAGCAAAACTTAAAGTTAAAAAAAACGCGTCTGCATAACGGCGGCGCTTTTGCTACCAACGGATTTCGTCTGCATGTCGTCTGCTATCTTTCGCTGGTCGGCTGCACCTTCAGACGCTGCTCCCGACGCCATCTATCAATACGAACGCCAAACAAACCCCGCTACTGGACTTGGTCGTCTGGGTCGCCGCCCGCCGTAGACCCTGGCAAGTTTCTTGGCCCTATTTTTTACTAAAAGAGAACTACGCTTTGTAATTTTACAAGAAAAAACCGACCTGTGAAATACACCTCTGACGAAAAGTTTAGATGGCTACGTGCAGGCGTCGATTTTTACGGTCCATTTTAGATCGAGCCCGGTGACTTGAACCACCCTATAGATGAGTAACATAAATATTAAACAAAAGCGGACTTAAGATTGAGCCCTGTGGGACACCAGCCTTGATAAGAGAAAAGTCGCTTTGAAACTTTCCAACAGAGACACACTGACGCCTATCTCGCCGAAAGTTCTCCAGCAGGCGTTAGAAAGAATCACGGAAACCTAACATTGAAAGCTTTGTCAATAAAATACGGTGGCAAACACCATTAAATGCCTTGCTAACGTCCAAAGAAAGCGCACAGGCCACCTGATTGCGTTCAAAAGATAAATTAACCTCACCAAAGAAATCTTCCAGGAGCATTTGGGTACCTCGGCCTTGTCTTGAAAAATCTGTACTGATAAGGTGAGAGAATACTGTGTTTATCTAAAAAGCTTGTCATGGCTCGCCACAAATGTTTCTCCGATATCTTAGCAAGACAAGGTAAGATGAAAATTGGACGGTAATTTTCTACATTTCGTGGTCCACCCGTGAACAACGGAATGACCAGCGCAGTTTTCATTTTTGATGGGATGACGCCATTAGAGATCACACCATTTAAAAGAGAGGAAAACCGTTTTAATTGCTTCGTAATTTTTGTGCAAATCATTAACTGAGATGCCATCGATCCCAGGGGATTTTTTGCGTTTCAGATTAAAACGTAGTGATTTAAGATCGTTTTCAGTAAGGAAAGGAAGGTAAGCCGAGCCCGATACACTCTCCTGTAATGTACAAAAGTCTGGATGCTGCCTTTCGACACCTGATACTTCGGGGAAAAAAAAGCTTATTGAAATCTTCGGCAGCAGTCTGCCCATCAGTAGTAAAATTTGAAAGAACAGAACTATCTTCATTAGTAACATGTGTGACTGCACCACTAAGACTATTGACGAGCCACCAAGTTTTTTTATGTCGAAAAGAGCTTCTTTAAATTTATTTCTAAAGTAATTTCGTTTAGCTAGACGAATTATAGCATTCACCTTGTTCTTAGATTGCTTGAAATTCAACCGCAGCGAGATACAACCGGGGAATCGCTTTGACTTGACCCAGAGCAAGTCTTCTTCTTTTATTGCTACACGTATCTCAGACGACGTCCATTTCTCGTCTTGTTTACGTTGCTTACTTTTTACCATACGTGTAGCCGCCCGTTTAAAAAGATTCATCTGAGCTACAAACTGCTCGTAAATATCAACTGGAGACACAGTTAGTAAAAAAGAATCCCAGTCATGCTCCGTTATAAGTTTATCAAATAGCTTAGGGACAACAATTGAAAATACTTTCTCCGAGATGATAGTAGTCGACGTACGCGGTTGTGATAAAGAGCAACAAACAAAATAATGATCGGCAAGTTTAGTTCCTATGATAGCCGATTGTACTATGAAGTTCGGTGCTCGAACATTTATGTATATGGTCGATACTAGATATCACAAGTTGTCCAGATAAGAATCTTCGTGCGTGGCTTTGTTGATTGTAGTTTTGATTCCCCATTTAGACAAAATGTCCAGATAGTCTGCAAATATCGTCATTGTAGGCCGAAGTGCCGTATTTACTTGAATAATATCCGCACTGTTTATGAAGAAAACCTGAGGGTTCGCTTTTCCGCGGAGCACTCGGATTGCCAATCACCGGGATCGACAACATGACTCCAGCGGTTTACAGGACAGAGATAACGTCTTCGCGCGAAGACACCATCTATGAAGATTGCATTTTTATGGAGAATCGTGCTCTCGATCTGGTTATTCGCTATGTTATTTATGCGCAACGCGATGATTGGCTGTATATGTTCTCTGCGGGAAAGTAGAAGAAAGGGCCTTGTTCATAAATAGTGCTGGCATTACTCGAGTAAATACGGTATATTAATGTTTATATCGCCATTTATACATATCAGATCCTCACATGAAAGTGATGACAAAGCTGAGTCAAGCTCAACCAGGAACAGCCGCCTGTTGCAACATGGGGGACGATAAATTGAAAAAGAGATAACGAAGGAGCACTTACGCGCAGCACAACCACTTCCGCTTGGTTGAAAGGAAAAAGAAGCTCTGTCACAGACCAGATATTTTTGACAAACACAACTACACCCCCTCCTCTTCCCATTGGACAGGTGTAAGAAAACAGTTGATAGCCTGGTACCGTGTATTTAGACAAACAATCCGAACCAACATTATTCTCAGTCAATACAAAAAACATAAGAAAGTACAGAAAGGGGTTATTAAAGCAAGAAAATGATCCCAGTGTTTGCGAATACTACGAAAGTTGACATGGGTAATATGAAACCCATTACTTCTAGAATCTGTGAGAAAACTGTTAACTTTCGTAAAGGAAGCACAAGTGCGGAAATCACAATCCATGCCTTAATTAATTATTTTAGGATCCGACGACGTCTCAGTTTATCAGACCAAGATCGAGTTCGCAACTTATTCTAACAGGGAGGCTTCTTCTTGTCACTTAGCAAATATCCTCCCGTTTCGGACTCACACAAACTTGAAGTTCTTTTCCTTTCCCCTCGTACGGGCCCTCCAAGACAAGTTTCGGTTTATCTAGGTAAGATTCTCGTTGAAGTAGAGCTCAGGCAGGTCTTTACTTTGCGCGAGCGCGCGCAGTCTGCCACGTGCCCTCTGTTGCGTATGGCCCGTGGCGGGGTTAACCGCCGTTATGAATGCCCCCACCATCCCGACCATATTCTGCAATGTCTGCACCTGGGCGTTTGTTTTCGTCGAGCGCCTCTCGCGGGTTAAGGTCGTCTGACTCAGCGAGCCTGGCGCCATCGTCGCTTCGGAGGCACGCCTGCCCAGCGAGCGCACCAGACGGACGCCGAACATCGGAGCGGCGAAAACAACGGCTCAGGTTTCACGACCGAAACATCAAGGCACGATCCGGGGCGATGAAATCATCAGGACGCCTTCATTTAACGCGTAGACACGAAGAGTTGAATGTCGGCACGTCACGTCTCGGCCCCAGACGATGTTTTGACCCGCTGCGTGGATTCCAACAAGCCGGTGTTTTGGTGAGACTCTCGGCGCCGTCTAGACCAGCAGTGAAGTGTTTACGGCGGCTGAGTGTGCGTAATAATGGAATGTGGGGCGGGGTTTTAAACGGGACAGTTTTCTGTGATTGGCCGACCATCCGCCGATGTGGAATCCCTACCTAGAGACCTAGGGAGAACGAAGGGTTTAAAATGAGCGAACTTCGACAAGCAAACGCTCTTCTCTGTTCTTGAACCAACTGTACATCATGTAAATAAACAGTGTACTTTTCGAGAGAGATCGCGGCTTATCGTTGCTCCCGCTGAGCTCTAGCCCGGTGCCTGGCTCGAGTCGCCCCTCCACCACTACGGACACCGCTCGGTCACAACACCTCATCCATGTCTCTCGCACCGCCACGGAGAAAACCTAACTAAAACCGGGGCAATATTGTCCTTTTTACCTGGAAGTCTGTGTACCGCAAGAACGTGCGAGGTCTGGAAAGATGCGATTTCCAGCTTTGCTGCAAGATCGCAGGCGTATAGTTGGAGCATCTTCACCAACACTCTCCGGAATTTTATGCGACCTCAAGATTAGGTAAACCGGTTATACTGCTCAGCCTCATTTAGGTCCAACTGCATATTTGTTTGACTGACAAGTGTGTTGAACTGGCATTACTTACCGAGAGTGCTCCAGGAAAAATATGAGTGGATGAAATGGCGGCTGCACACGTACATGGACGGTGTGATCGGCTTGCCGATCGCTCAGCTTAGTTTGCCAAACCTTCTTCAAGCGGGCGTCCGAAGAGAATGAGTGAAGGCTTCATACTTCCTTTCACAGCCCGGTTGTCACACTGAGGCACGGAGCACATCTTGTGGCTCCGAAACTTTACTTTCTCCATGCTTCACGCTTCTCCCGAGAAACCAGAACCTGCGAAAGTCGCGTAAATCGCTTTTTTCGCGCTCGGAGAAGTCTACTGAAACCGACCGCTAGATGGCCGCGGGGCGTTGCGCAAGTTTTGAAAGCTGCAAAAGAGTATATATTTTTTGTATCCGCTTAATATAAACCTCAATATAGATATTCTCAAAAAGGCAGTGCTCGATTATACAAGCTTCAGATTCTTAAAGTGGTAGCTAGGAAGCTACTGCTTTAAATGCTGAGATTCATCTCTCCGTCAGTAGAGGCCGTATAAGACACGTGGCGAAATCGAAGTTTCAGGTTACGTTATCATCCAGTGTTGGTCGGCTTTTTCGGAAGTATATTTGTGGAGATACATGTAATTAGTATATATTGATGCTCCGTGATCCAAGTCGTAACACTTAAAGTTGAGGTCTTGAAAGAAAATAAAGTAATTATGTCAATAGAAAGAAAACAAAAAACGTCAAAAGTGTTAAAGAGCGTTAACATTTCTCGCCTTTTCCAAAAGACATGGCTCCGCCGTCAGCTCTTCATATGGTCGACATTCTAGCATATATCGCAGACCAAATGATGAACGCGAGGCACCACATCGCCGACGCTGTCTTGCGGAAGGCGAGGCCGTGCTGAATCCTAAACATCTGATGTGTTTGCGGCATTATGTCACCGCGACAACGCTGGCGTCAATTTATTTGCACTTAGCGTGCAGACAAGCCAGGTCAAAGCGAAACCTCATACAATCGACGTCAACCTTTCGGGAAAAAAATGAAAACGTAAGTATTACTTTCACATTCCTAACATTTGCTGTATGTTCCTTCGAAAATAATTAGCTATATTTGGTAATGTACTTGGCTGACTGACATGTTGAGCAACTCAAACTACGCGAAGTAAAACAAAATATCTCTCTTGATTACGTATTCACACACCTTTATTTCAGGCAAATGCTCTTGAAAGCAGTGGCGTCACAAGGGCGGGGCGGGGGGGGGGGGGGGGCGGACCGCCCCGGGTGCACGCGCTCAGGGGGGTGTCGCGGCGGGCCACGAGAGCGGGGGGGGGGGGGGGGGGGTCGCGGCGGGCTACCGTTCCGGGTTCCGCTGATCCTTGTGACGCCACTGCTTGAAAGGCAGGCCTTTCAGGTGCCTTCAAGCATGCTGTGGCTGCATTGCTGTTCATCAACAGGTATTTAGCTTTTGTAGTTATGAAAGACAAGCAACTTAATTAGTTTCACTATATTTTATTCACAAACTTGACTGATGTGGTGAGCATGGTGATTAAAAATGCAATTGTGATCTTACTGTGCGTCATTTTAAACTAATGAAAGTGAATAATTTGACGTCTCTCTCTCTAGGACTGGAGTTAAGTACATGGAAATCATGCTTATTAATTAAGGTGTTTCCTTTTGTTAGAACCTTCCAGAGTGCGTCGGCATTGGTTTGTTTATCTTTCTATGCTGGGGTCGGCGTTTTTGAGGGAGCGTTTGTGGGGGCAGAGCGGCCGAGAGGTGGGAGTGGGTCCCCCGCGGTCGTTAAGAAACGTCTCGGCTCTGGAGTCTGCTCGGACGATCCCTGGGACGGCCCGTTCTTGGAGCAGCTTGTGGATGTTAACCGAGGTGTCGGTGTGTAGAGGGTTTTGCCGCTTAGTGTAAAATTGTCGCGTTTTGCCCGGAGTAATACTTAGTCTGTTGGCGCCAGCCAGTTTGGGAAAATTGCAGAGAACGACTCTACAAGGAATTTCAGTTTGCGGTTGAAGCGCCAGAATGACAGCTCGCCGACCATTGGAGAACAGTGTACCACGTGTGAGTGGTGGAATTTGAAGAGATTGGTCGGTTCCTTGAGGGGAAAGGAGGCCCTACGGGCGTACAAAAGGAGTGCGGAGAGGATTTTGGGAGATTCGGACTTTGGATTTGATTGAGAGAAATTAGACGGGGGTCGAGACTCGAGACGAGTCAGGATGGCTTCCTGCTGGGACTTGTAACCAGGGTGTAAATAAATGCACATAGTTCTATTCAAGCAGTGAGTCGGCCCGTCACTCAGCGACGTCCGTGCCACCACGCTCCAGACCATCGAAGCGGAACCTGCCTCCCACACCACCGGGAGGAACATCAACAACAACACAATCCTTAACTACTGGTATCGATTACTAAGAGGAGCTGTCCTCGACTGATTTCACGCAGTGTTGGGGAAGGCATCAGAGAGCTGGCTCTTACGAGCGAGCGAAGCTTTCCGAGCTCTGCCATGAGAAACATCAGAATCAACCTTCCTTCCCAATGATCTGCTAGAGTAAGTACGACCTGAACTAATCAATGCAGCACCCCAGTCGGCTTTAGCACTTCATATTAAGGGAAGAGTTACAGAAAAGTATGAAACTGCACCAGTCATCACTGACAAGAAAATGATTAATTTGTACCATATCACACCCTGCTCTGGAGTGGTAGAATGAAAATTTTCTACAAAGTCACAGTGTCAGATTCAAAATTACGGTTAGTTGCATTCTCGATGGACTCTCTGACTCCTGAGCAAAGATTCCTCATTCTTTGATACTCATATTGCAGCCACGAAGCAAGCAGCTATTCAGCCTGTCTCAATGCCACGGTGCTGCAAGGTAACACACGCCATGGCTTTTCGAAAGAAGGTTGCGCATAACGGGGAGCATTCGCCGTGGGCTGTCTACATTCGAGCCGTTAGATGAGGCAGAGTGGGGAATATAAGATAGAACAGCTTTCTCAGGGCGTAAAATTAAGGGTGACAAGGTGGACAGCCTATGGGAAGGCGTCGGGGCCTGCAGCACTCGAGATGTACGAGGCGAGGACAGGCAACGCGAATTGCAGAAAGGTTTGGTCTGTTGTGAACCCTACCATCCCATGGCTCGGTTACAGCCCAGATGGAGTTGTAATGAAGGATGGCACTCCTCGCAGTTTAGTCGAAATCAAGAGCCCTGCTCGTGTTAAAACAGTATCCATCAGGAGGCTTCGTCAAAAAGAAAAAGATCCCCTACCACGTCATGAGGGGCAAGAAGCTTGCACTGAAGGAGAATCATTCGTATTACTCGCAGAGCCGGGTGGGTCTCCTCGCCATTGAACCTTGAGATGTGTGACCTAATTGTCTTTTCAAAGCTGCGGCTCAGCTAAGCAGTTCGAATAGAACGAAATGAGAGCCACCATTACAAATCTCGTGCTAGAGAAAGCTACATTATGTGCATATCAGCACATGCTGCCTAAACTGTGCGAGATGAATTACAGACACTAAGCAGTACATGTACAAGAGCACCGTAAATTCCAGACAATAATCCGCACCAGGCGTATAGTCCACAGAAACCAATTTGAGCCTAATGTTGTTGTTTTTTTTGTTTTTTTTTTGTTTTCGATAGTTTGCACTTGGTGTATAATCCGCAGGGCCTCGATTTCCGCACCCAGCGCATAGTCCGCCAAGCTGGTGTATTGTGTCTTCGTGCTTTTTTCCTGGATGGCATTTTCTTCAGAAGTACGCCGGCGAACGCCCATATCTTCACTCTCTTCATCAACCGCTGCCCTATTCGACCTTGAGCTCTGGTGCACGCTCTATCACACATAGTTTAAAAAGCTAGCGGCAAATGCTGTCGAGCAACGAAGTATTTTGTTTGTAATAAGTAAGATTTGTCTTGCAGCCAAGTTTATCTCTCTAAAGGTTGCGTCGGCATTTTTTTTTTTTTATTTGCCTACGTTTGTGTCGGCATTTTTGGGCGTTTGCTGCACGACTCGCGGGGGGAGCATGAACGGGAAATCGTCTTCCGCCCCCGCGCGCGTGGGGGCTTCGAGCAGCCGCAAGGGGCTCGGCAAAGACGAGTCGGACCCCGGTCGTTAACAAACGGATTGGGTTTCAGTTTGGGGCGCCGGAACACCCGTGTCTCGTGGCTTTTAAGCGGGTGTGTTTGCTAGTCCGGTGTATTTCGCCGCTTAGTGTAGAAACTTTTGCTTTAATCGACGCAATAACTTAACCGCCGGTGCCGGCCAGGCGGCGAGGGAGGTATGTAGTGACTTTACAAAGAATTTGGGCTTGACCGTTGAGGCGTCGGAGGGGGGGTCGTCGCTGACAGCTCGCTGGTCATTGGGTAAGAGTGTACCACGTGACAATGGGCAAATTCGAAGTGATTGGTCCGTCTCTGGAGGGAAGCGGAGGCCCCTACGAGTCTAGACAGGGCTACCGAGAGGACTCTCGGGAATTCGGCTTTCGAGATCAGGGGGATTCGGCTCTTGGAGACTGGGGACCAAAGCCATATGGGTTTCAACCTAGGGAATTTTGCAATGCAAAGTACTGTGGAGATGACTTGTCATTTTGTTTTGACAGTCAACGCCACACTGGCCATCGTAAACCAACCGAATGTCGTAATGTGTCCAGCGGGATCGAACAACTTTTGGTGTTTTTTTTCTCTTATTCGACTTCCCGGGGGACTCCCTATCGGGCGAACACCATCATCGGTCGTCACCATCCTGGCCGCCCCCTCCCTCGGAAAGATGAATAATGCTCTTGGTTTTTTCGGTGGCATCGCTACCGTGGTTCCAGAATGACTGCAGAGTCACTTACTTTTCTGAAACAACTTTTACAATAAAGCTATTGACTGTTTGGGATTCCTTTTCGCCCAATCACAAAGCTCCTGCACAAGGTCGTGCCTGTCCCCTCGAGGGCAATGTGTGAGCCACCGCGGTCACCCATGAATGCAGAAAGACAGTGAAACGACAGTGCCATCTGCATGACCCTCGTAATACATTTCCGAGGTCAAAGCAGCATGATTTCAGCGGTCATGCTATCAAGTCAGGTGATATTCATAAGGTATAAACGATTCTGAAAAACAAGTCCGCCCCTGTGGATAGTCCTCACAACATAAAATAGAACCATTTTGAAAAACCGTATCATATATAGTCCGCACCTGTAGATAGTCTGCAGAGCCTAAAATTTCAACTTTTAAACATGTATAGTTCAGACTATAGTCCGGAAAATACGGTAGTTCCGTTGGACCGGAGTAAAGTAACTCAATTCTATGAACAAAAAAGTTTTTGTGAACCAAGACTCGAATCTAATTAGCGCGTTGCATATTCGCTGCTGTTTGTTGTGGCTTTAGACTGCCTTCCTGTAATGATGCAGAGGGGTCAACTGAACCTTGAAATAAATATATTCAAGCACATCTGGATGCAATGTCTCTTAAGCCACATGGTCAGGGATAAGGAGTGCCTAGTGCCATTACCTATTTTGCCAACAGCACAGCAATGGGCACAATCAGGACCCACCGAGTCAATTGTCAGTTTTTCACCTGGAATATTGATTGCCGTGTAATCACTAATTTGGCCAAATAAAACCCTTGAGGCTGTAGCCTATAGCACACCCATTCTGGATCTGCGAAGCTTAGGCTGTAAGACATGCATCATCACATGAACATGCTTCTTATCACTCTTAAACGTAAAACGCTAGTTATGCAACGAAATTTTCTTATCGGCACATTTTTAGCAAGCAATGGTCCCACCTGTTACACTTTTAGCTTTGAAAACAAACGAATTCACGATACCACCAGTGGTATACATCGTGCCAAGCATTAGTGCCGCATGTGGCAGCAAAATGCCTTAACTATAGGGGAAGCAAACTTAATCGATCCTGTTGATTAAACCACCTAGATACGGGAGAAATTATCAATAAAAAATAGGTCACTCGAAAGAGAAGTTTTCTCGCCGAACAAACATGACTTTTGATTGGACGTTACGCAATGTAAGGCCGAAGACATTCACTCCGTGATCGGTACAGAAGGATTTGCTTTGTAGTCGGTCATGCTTGATATTAACAACAACAACAAAAGCAAAGGTGGATTAGAAACGCGATAGATTTGCCTCTGCACGGAGTACTTACACTTAAAATCGTGTCAACATAAAGCGACTATGGCCCACCTTACTAGCAGCAATCTCAGCATTTATCCGTGTAGTCGTCACGCCCACCAACCGAGAGCGTTGCTGCAAGTCCCTCCGCCGTCAACTTTGACTCGCTGTTGAGCCTGAAGGACTGCTCTATGAGGCCCATATCCAGCCACTGAGGCACACACAAGCACAGGAAACAACACTCGGTGCCAAGTACAAGCGAAGAACCTGGGCGGAAAGCCCTGAATGCCAAACGAGCAGCGTCGGGTGACGGCGACTGACTGCGTAGTACACAGGTTGCGCTCCTCTCGACGCCTGCGTCGCTGCGGTGGGTGGTCGTAGCTAGTCGTAGCAAATCGTGTCACTCATGTTGCTCGTACCAGAACACTAGAGCCGCGTAATATTCTTGCCGCCGAAGTTTATAAGCCTACGTTCGCGGCCAACACACTTTACACAAAGCCAACGCCCAGCAAACCTATCCCCTCTTTCACTTTCGGCGACCGGCCGCCAGGGCGGTGACACCAGTCGCTGAAACTCCTCAATATCCGTCGTTCGAATGCCGCGTGCCACGTTTCTTTTTTAATCCATAGCTATGCGCGCATCGAAGCGCGGATCTCGCGGTGATGTTTAAGCAGTGTTACCCCGGCTTAAAAGAGCAAGCGCGCTGTGATACGCGAACATAACTACAACCTGGAAACAGAAAGGAGCACATAAAAGACGGTGTGTGTGTGTGTGTGTGTTTGTCCCTTCTTTTATGGTCGTCTCCTTTCCGCATCTTTCGTCTCAGGTTTCAGCAAAAGAGGGAAAAAAAAGGGGGGGGGACTGTTTATAACTTCAAGACTCCTTGCTGGGTGCGGCCCTGTTCTCAACTATACACGTACCTCCCTCCTCCAACTTACTCTATTTGCCTTCTCCGTGGGAAGCAGTCGCAATTTCGAGTGAGTCGAGAGCCTAATTAGCAAGAAACCATCATTAATTTTCGCCTCTTCACGTACAAACGGCCTCTTTTTAACTACATTGACTATAGTCTATATTCACTGATAGCTGTAGGAGCCACTGACACCTCCCAAATAGTTTTTTTATTACCCCAAGTAATTCAAAACGGTGTAACAAACGCACCTAACGCTAGAATTTTTTGTAACCTTTAACATACCCCCTCACCCGGCTGTTCCTTTCTTGTGCCTTTGCGATGACGCACACGGATAAGAAATTAAGAGGATTCTGCAAGTTAAATTTCTGTAACATTTATTAATGCCATTTATAAAGCATGCTTTTTTTATTACACCTCTAGCAAGGGCACGCATGTTCCTTCTTTTAAATATCAAGAACAGAGCTCAGAAGCTTTTGGCAGGAGAAAATGACACCGCCCTCTCCTTTCCTCTCTTCTGCTACTCAGTTTTGGCGACTTTGGAGCGACTGTGTACCAACTGTAGTCTCCCTAGCTCTGTTGGATCATATCTTTTTCCGTTCCAATCTGTCCTTCGCACACAGAAAACCCATCCTTTGGGAATGATTATCTACGTTAATGCGAATAGCATCAAACGGTGCGGAGTTATGCGCGTTCGTCAGGTGGCCGGCACACTCTAGATACGCCAGCCCACTCTTGAGGCGATTCTAAATTTGTTGACACTTTCACAGCCCTGCGCACGATCTCCGCAGCCCAGCACGTGCGTTTGTGTCACTTAGGAAGGCGAGCAAAGCACGCGCCATACGCACAAACACTCAAAATGGTACCGACCAGACTTTCTGGCGTCTCAGCTAGTCTCAACCAACGGTACTCTAAACGGTTGTTTATATCTTTACCATAGGACGCGCTTTACAGCGCTGTCACAGCTACCGGTGCGCGCGCGTTCCATGCACGAGGGCTCATTCCGCTCTCGTGAGGCTGGAGCACGGCCGCTACATCACCCTCTCCCCGAGCGCGGGAGAGGGTGAGCCAGCGGCCGTGCTCAGCCTCACGAGAGCGGAATGAGCCCTCGTGCATGGAACGCGCGCGCACCGGTAGCTGTGACAGCGCTGTAAAGCGCGTCCTATGGTAAAGATATAAACAACCGTTTAGAGTGCGTTGAATGACTGCCTTCATAGCTCTGTGGTTAGCGCGTCTGCCTGCTGATCAAAGGGTCAACGGTTCGAATCCCAGCCGGCGCCGGTCTTTTTTATTTATTTATCGACCCGCGGCGTAAGAGGCTAGATAGCCAGATAGATAGATACATAGACGAAAAGTGCGTGAAGTAGCCAAAGAATGCTATGCAATTATAATGCAATTTAATGGCAAGGGGGCAAGCGAGCTCGACAAGAACGATGGGAGATAAGCACCTCAGAGAGGGGAACAAGAAGGACAAAGGACAAACACAAATCTCCAAACACAGAGTTGACTTCGTGTCAACTTTCCGGGTCCAGACGCAGCGGATGCTACGAGGGAACGGGACCAATCAAGCAGCGTCAAAAGTGCAAATCACTAGGCTTGTTCTGTTTATGATTGGTTCAGCGATGAAAAACACAGACAGAAACATTACGAACACCATGATGGTGCCCTTTTGACGCTGTCTGATTCGTCATATAATCTCGTCAGCATCGGCTGCGTCTGGACGGAAGGTGAAACGAAGGTATAGGTGACTGGTGAGCGACCGAAAAAATCCGCCTGGTCCGGGTATTGAACCCGGGACCTTCCATTACAGGGGAGCGCCTCTACCAACTGAGCTAACCAGGGTTAGACGTCAGTAGAGCCAAACGAGTTTTATCAGCTGCCACCAGTCTAACACCAACGAGGTGAAGCTCGCAATTTAAGGTTATAATTATAATGCGGTTCTTAATGCAAGGGGCAAGCGAGCTGGACAAGAACGATGAAAATAATCCCCAGAGAAGGGCAACAAGAAGGACAAAGGACAAACACAAATCTCCAAACACAAAGCCAGGTGACTGGCGAGTTCGACTCGAAAAATTCTTGATATTTAAAAAGAAGCCGAACATGGTGCCCTAAGCTAGAGGTGTAACAAAAAAAAGCATGCTTTATAAATGGCATTAACAAACGTCGCAAAAATTTAACTAGCGAATCCTCTTAAATTTCTCATCCGTGTGCGTCATCGCAAAGGCACAAAAAAGGAAACAGCCGGGTGAAGGGGTATGTTAAAAAGTTACAAAAAATTTAGCGTTAGATTGTTTTTTACACCGTTTTGAATTACTCGGGGTAATAAAAAAAACTATTTGGGAGGTGTCAGCGGCTCCTAAAGCTGTCAGTGAATATAGACTATAGTCAATTGTAATTAGAAAAAAGGTCTGCTTGTACGTGAAGGAGTGCGAAAATTAATGATGGTTTCTTGCTAATTAGGCTCTCGACTCACTCGAAATTGCGATCAGCTTCCCACGGAGAAGCTGCAAATAGAGTGTTTGGAGGGAGGGGAGTGTACGTGTATAATTGAGGAACAGGGCCGCACCTCGGCAGTGAGTCTTGAAGTTATAAACATGTCCCCCCCTTTTCCTTTTTTTCCCTCTTTTTTCCTCTCTTCGGTCGCTCACCAGTCACCTAGCTGTGTTTGGAGATTTGTGTTTGTCCTTTGTCCTTCTTGTTCCCCTTCTCCAGGGATTATTTTCATCGTTCTTGTCCAGCTCGCTTGCCCCCTTGCATTATAATTGCATTATAATTATAACCTTAAATTGCAAGCTTCACCCTCGTTGGTGTTAGACTGGTGGCAGCTGATAAAACCCGTTTGCTCTACTGACGTCTAACCCCTGGTTAGCTCAGTTGGTAGAGCGCTCCACCTGGAACGGAGAGGTCCCGGGTCAACACATCGGACCAGGCGGATTTTTTCGGTCGCTCACCAGTCACCTAGCTGTGTTTGGAGATTTGTGTTTGTCCTTTGTCCTTCTTGTTCCCCTTCTCAGGGATTATTTTCATCAAAGAATGCTATTCGCATTAAAAAAATATGATCGAGTACTCGGTAATGTTGGGTTTGGTATCATACGACGACGTTTTATCGACAACCGAATGATCATTCTCGACCAAGATGAAAACGTGGACTGCACGAGAACGAGAAGAAACGCGCACGTCCTGTGTGATACTTTCGTGTTGGGGAAGTAAGAAACAGCCAGGATGCACCAGTTCGCCATCTAGTCATCGACCCAGCATCGATTCTTTTCTCATTGTTTCATACGCTTAAATGATAACGTAATATAAAAAAAAAAAGATATACCTCGGAAAAAAAAAGAATTAGCGCGCGATTGCGTTTATCAAAAGTCCGCGTTCTTCTCCCCCGCCCAGCCCATCGCTTCGGTTTTGGAATGACTTAGATGATGAAGGTGCATTTTTAAGAAATTTAGAGGTTCGACATTCTGTAACAATTATTAAAGACAGTTTTCTGAGCTACCCAGTCTAACTATGTTTTTGGAATAATCGCGTCGGACCAAACTTAAAAATTAAATAAGTTCGCAAAAAAAAAATATTTTTTTACCTAATATTCGGACTGAAAGGTCAGCCTTGTCTATTGATATGTTGAACCTATTTTGAGGCTTTTACGATGATTACAGACGCACTACGCGACTTATTTCGAAGTATATACATAAAAAATCAGTAGCCCAGAAGTGTTAGCGATGGGGTATCGGTCTCCTGTTTTTTGTTTTGTTTTTTTTTCTTCATGGCACTTTCAGGTTTGGTAGTCCTGGGGCAGTGCCTCACGCAGCACCTACTCGACATCGCGTTTCACGTCGCTCACCAAAGTCTGCAACACGTTGTTTTCCGCATTAACCCTCTAAAAAAAAAAATACTTTTTTTAGACAGATGATTATTTCAGTTACGGGCAGCTAAAAATATTATTTAAAAAAAACGATTTAGAGGTGAATTTTGGGGTATTTTTATCCAGTGAATCTGAATATCACGTTCGTTTTCCCCGAAGATGTAACTAAACCCGAGAAAAC
This sequence comes from Ixodes ricinus, assembly GCA_037355805.1. Taxonomy (NCBI): domain Eukaryota; kingdom Metazoa; phylum Arthropoda; class Arachnida; order Ixodida; family Ixodidae; genus Ixodes; species Ixodes ricinus. The sequence continues at coordinate 5,029 of JAZHYW010011062.1, read as the reverse complement.
ACGAGAAACCTACGACCAGTCGTTAAGTCATAAAAGGATCTTTCGGCCGCCAAGCGCTTGTCGCTCGTGTGACCATTTGCAGTATTCCCAAGCGCCCCGGCCCGCACTCAAGGAGTCATGGGAACGGTGTTTTTTCAGCTCCCTAGTGATCGATAATTTTCGACCTACTCTATTGGTTACACAGTTTTTGAGCGTAATTCGGTGTCACCTTGAATAAGCACCTGATATACCCCAAGGACCTGTCATATTGTCACGGGTGGTGACCAAAATAAGAATGAATAAACAGGAAGAAAGAAACGTTTAATGTGGCGAACTTGTGCCCAAAAAATAAAAGGGAATAGAAGATAATAACAAAGCGTCGCGAGCGTCGAAGTCGGCGTAACAGCAGAATCGAAGGCTGAGGCGAAACTGACTGCGGCTTGCCACGCGGAGCCCCTTTTGTACACGCGTGGGCTTCTCGGACAATCGTCGTAGAAGGTTCGCATAGAACATTCTAACCTCGAACAAGCAGCAAGATTCTCGAATTTACCAGCACAATAAATCGCAGGAATAACAAAAGATGCGTCGCTGTCAGGAATAGAACCCTGGCTTTTCGCGTGGGAGGCAGGCACCATAACCGTTAGGCCACGCGCGCGCTGCCTACTTGGCCAGCTGCGCGCGCGGCAATATCACTTTTAGAATTGCTCGTCAACGTCAGCATTTTTGATACTGCGCATGCAATCCACCTTTCATCCTGGCTGAGCTGCAAAAATCTCTTACAATATTATCATTCTCGTGATTGTTGTTTGAGCAGGAATTGCTTAAATATTACACCACTTTCCGAGGGGAACCATGGGTGATGCGGAGCATCGCGGATCGTTATTAACGGTGTTATTAACGGTGTTAGTAACGTTGTTAACTTGCGTGTTATTACGTTGTTAACTTGCGTTGGTTACCGCACATCGCGTGAACGTTGTTGGAAACTCCGCGATGCTCTGCATCATCCCATGGCTCCTCGGGAAGATGGTGTAATTTTTCACACTTGAAGGAGAGGAGACTAGAGGAGGAGAGATGCAGCATGCGCGCGTGGTGTGAGTAGAAGCGAACGCACGCGAAGTGCAAGCACTGGTAGAGAGAGAGAGCGGAGAGAGTAACGCGTAGCTGTTGGAGAGAGGGAAGGAGGAGAGTTGCGCATGCGTAGTGTGAGTGCGGACTACGACGCCGACGCCGCGGGACATAGACCTGAGCAAGAGATGCTCCGCATCTAAAAGTCGATAATTCATAACAACAAAAAACAGGATTTAGCTCGGAGTCCGCGGGGCTGTTTATAGCATTTTTAGCGTTTCTAACTTAATGTCAGCGTGATAATAATGTAAGAGATTTCTGCGGCCCATCCAGGTTGAAGGGTGGACAGCATGCACGGTATCAAAAACGCTGACATTGAGGACAACATTTTAAAAGTAATATGACAGGTCATTGGGTTATATCATATGAGGCGCTTGTTCAGGGTGACTCCGAATTACGCTCAAAAACTGAGTAACTAAGAATAGTGTCGAAATTACCGGTCACTAAGAGACGGAAGGAACACCGTTCCCATGATTCTTTTAGCGCGGGCCGGGGCACTTGCACGCTTGCCAGGTATATTCCCCCGTCTCGTCAAGCACAAAGTTTGGGCCGAAGTTCGCGGATCGGGCCGATTGGACTCTCACGACGATGGCGTCACGCGGGACAAGATGTCAATCATCCAAGCTCTCACGGTGCTGAAATTCTAGCAAATTTGTGAAACGCAAAATCGTAGCGAGTTTCCTCGGAGTGCGCGCGAGCAAGACCGTGCGGCCAGCCGATTGAACGGCTGCACTGATGGCGTCGCGCCCGCGTGTCCCTACACCTTTACGCCGCGTTAGATGCAATACTGTCTAGATTGGCCCTAGGCAGGCTGTGAATACTCTGAACTTTCTCGTGGCAAGATCGTCGTTTGTGGAAGTTAACAGTGCCGACAAAGTGACGCTTCACAACTTTGGGAAGGAGTTATTTCAGGCTAAAATCTTCGCTTTGGAATCGATTCGAACATTGAACTTTGAGATATTGTGGAGCCGTGCGCGGTGTACGCGGCTTTAGGAGCTCATCTTCCGCAACTGTCAACAACGATGCCGCGGTCATCCAGAGTCGGTGTATGTAGTGACGTCGGTAGTGTTTGAGAGATAATAGAAACAACAGGAAAAAATTAGAAAAAAAAAACGGGGAACGGAAGTAAGAAGGGATACCACCAACACACACAGACAAACACACAAAATATAGAGGTCAGAAAGTGCTGCAGAAAACGTTTGGGAGTGGTGGGGGGAGGGGGAGGGATAGTGAATAAGGGGATATTCCTTGTTAGAAATTAGCAAAACCTAGCGGCTAGGTATGTTTTAAGAAAATTTTTAAAAGATAGAAAGTTTAGTGCAACGCGCTCAAAACAAATGTTGAAATGGAGTACACTGGAATGCCCCAGAGCAAGGCTTCGTTTAAAGATTTCCACTGTATATTTCACTCCCAGACCGGCATCCCACGTGGAACCTACTTGTTTCCTCCATATTACCTATCCGCGCGTGTGGATCATATTCATAAAGTGCTTGAATATATGTGCAAGAATGCGACTTCTAAGTGTTCATTTTTTCCCCAAAAACAGTGTGCCAGTGGAACCAATTACCTCCTACTGTTGTCTCAGTTTTATCAAACGATGCCTTTTATACTGCTTTAGAAACGGTAGGCTCATTTGATTGATATGATTGCGTAAAATATCAGTTCTAGGCAGAAGCACACAGTAGATTATAATTATTTTTATCTATATAGCGCTGCAGGCCTTGGTGTACTCAGAGGGATAGAGTTTCGTGTATCGTTTATTTGTTCTGAATGTCCGGAAGTGTGATGGAGTGCGTTGAGTGACGCGAAATCTTAAGGGGGCTTTGGATGTCGCGAAATTTGTCGGAATAGTTTTGATCTGGCGAGGTCTTAAAATATTGTTGCAGATTATTACCTGTTAATTTGTTTTCTTTTTTGTGTGTGTATCCCCCCAGCCCGCTATAATGCCGAAAGGCGCTGCGGGTACTGAATAAATGAAATGAACATGACGTCGGGGCACAAGGTTGCTTGACAAATAGCCAACCCGCTGAATTCCCGCTGAGAAGCTGCTGGTAGCATTTTTAATATCGTGTCTAGAGGGGATCGCGGTTTCCCTTTAGTGTAATATTTTGCCAGTGCTCGAATTTAATCTCCGTATAAATCGACATCAGTAATTTATCTTGGTTGGACTTTTGGCCGATTTACCCTTTAAGTCAGACCTCAGTCACAGTTAACTGCGGTTAAGAGTGGCCGTGTAATACCCTAGTTACGCAGGCACACAGGAATCCTAAACCACAGTTACGCTTAAGTATGGTTAACAGTTACTGCCAACTATACCCTATAGTTACACGGGATATCATTAACCGCAGTTGATTAATTTAATTACAAATGTCTTAGTTGAGAGAGGTGGTGTAGATGCACGCGGTTCTCGTCAGATGCCATCTACCGGGGGCATGGAAAGGTGTGGATTGGGGTAGGGATAGTGAGGGCAAAGGATAAGTTAAATGAAATGGGAGATTAATGAAATGGGTGACAACCTCAGTTATGTCTGACCTCTGTCACACTTTAATGCAGTTACGTGTGCCCGTGTAACTAGGGTATAACTAGGGTACAAGCGGAACACTGCACAAAAAAGAAGCTCGAACTGGAACATGACGCGCCGTCTATACACGTGGGCAGTGATTTCCCTACACACCACCCCTTGTTTTTCTGAAGGCACCCCTTAATTAGCAATAACCCCTCTATTCTCAATGCCCCCCCCCCCCCCCCCCGCCTAATTTGAATTCCTGGGGAAATCCCTGCACGTGGGACACATGGCACGTGCGGACGCGAGCTCCAAATAAACAAGGGGTGTACCATTTCGTCATCTATTGGCGATGTGCGCGATCGAAAGCGTCGCTGTGGTCGGCCTTCCACGATTGGCCGAATGCTGACTATGACGTCAGCAAAGGATTTATCATCAACGGAAATAAGAGGAATGAATGAACTTCAATTTTGACGGTGTTTGCAGTATTGGTTTCAGAGCGCTATGATTTCAAGCTTCCACCATGCTATTTACAAACACCATCGAACTTGTTGTTCGCAAGGTAATGACGTCACGAGAGGGAACCATAAAAGGGCGCCACCACAGCATCTCGCCGCTAATACGTTTTTTTTATGTTTTAAATACGTAAAAAAGCCGCTAATACAGCTTTTTAATGCGAATAGCATTCTTTGGATACTTCACGCACTTTTCGTCTATGTATCTATCTATCTATCTATCTATCTATCTGGCTATCTAACTCTCTTACGCCGCGGGTCGATAAATAAATAAAAAAGACCGGCGCCGGCTGGGATTCGAACCGTTGACCCTTTGATCAGCAGGCAGACGCGCTAACCACAGAGCCATGAAGGCAGATCATTCACCGCACTTCTAAACATGTTGTTTATATCTTACCATAGGACGCGCTTTGCAGCGCTGTCACAGCTACCGGTGCGCGCGCGTTCCATGCACGAGGGCTACGCTCACGCCTCTCGCCGCGCTCAGCCCTCTCCCTCTAGCTCACCCTCTCCCGCGCTCGGGAGATCTCTCTAGCTCAGCCTCACGAGAGCGAGAATGAGCCCTCGTGCATGGAACGCGCGCGCACCGGTAGCTGTGAGCAGCGCTGTAAAGCGCGTCCTATGGTAAAGATATAAACAACCGTTTAGAGTACCGTTGGTTGAGACTAGCTGAGACGCCAGAAAGTCTGGTCGGTACCATTTTGAGTGTTTGTGCGTATGGCGCGTGCTTTGCTCGCCTTCCTAAGTGACACAAACGCACGTGCTGGGCTGCGGAGATCGTGCGCAGGGCTGTGAAAGTGTCAACAAATTTAGAATCGCCTCAAGAGTGGGCTGGCGTATCTAGAGTGTGCCGGCCACCTGACGAACGCGCATAACTCCGCACCGTTTGATGCTATTCGCATTAACG